>ML780538.1:288099-301452 GCA_009831015.1 Picea engelmannii | reverse complement strand
ATAATAAGCCTCTTCGAGGGGGCAACCTCCTTTTACCCCACTTAAATGTTCAAGTACAAGATGATTCAAAATGAAAATGTCTCCTTGGTATATATAGGAGACTAGGAGGTATAATTACAACGAATGGCCTAAAACCGACATAAATAAAACAACATTACTAATATAATATGCCCCAATTAAGGGGTAATGAGCCAATATTATGGCTTAACAAAATTAAACATAGACCTAATATCCAAAGTGATTAACGGTTCATATTAGATATCACCTTGTAACATATATAAAATATAATAATAATAATAACCATAGTATTAATAATTAATATTGTTAACTAAAAGTCATGACCTTTCATCATGGTCATGAAGGTTCCCCTTAGGTTTATATATATATGGTCCCTTTCATTGTAATCTCATTTATTCATTACCTATCAATCTATCATACATTCTTTTATAATATATTTTTGTCCAGTATGAATTATAGTGATTTATCCCATTTATGATGGATGTTTGTGGTAAGAACCAAATTAGTTCTTTACATTGGTATCAGAGCTTCATCTCAATCTCACTTTTGGCCACAAGATAGAGTTTCTATTATTATTCTTGATCCTTTTTCAAATCAATATTTTAGCCACAAAATCAAATGTTTGACCACCATTGGCCATTTACAGTTCATAATTCTAATTCCAGTAAAAAAATCAGTTTTCTTCCAGCGGAGTAAATATTAAAAATCAACAGAAAAAATTACAGCCTAGTGTCCGTACATTCTACAAAATATAGTTTCAACGTCTGTACATCAATTTGGAGCTATAAAATAAGAATTTAATAATTCAATACCAGGCGTCTATTGTTTTCCAGTCGTCAACTGCCAATTTGCTGGAAATTCTGCCATATTAGATGCACAATCGTACATAAAATTATTGTTGTTGTACCTGTCCATACCAATGATTAAGAAGTTAATCGGCTATTGTACATGTTTCTTACCGTTTCATACCAACATCAACTTAAAATTTGCGACATTCCAATAATCCAATTAATTCGTTGTTTCTCAAATCACCATTGGCATAAAAGATATGAGTTAAGAAAAAAAATTGGTTAATGAAAGAAAAGGGTCAACTCTGAATTTTTTTTAAGTAATTGACCAAGTATATTAAGGTGAAGTCTTAATGTTATGGTATATTGAAGGAAAAGTCAAAAAATTATATTAAATTATTTTCCATTTAAAGTGATTAAGCAAAAGATCATAAAGGGAAGAAATTATATATATATAGAGAGAGAGGGGTTATTTTTTAAAATCCACCTTGATTAAGGTGTTATTAAGTTTTAAAAAAAGGATTTTAACATAAATGAAGAGAGGTTTATACATAAAGAACTTTCAACACCTATTTTTGAAATATTAAAAGTCAAAGGAATTGTTGAAGGAAAAAATATTAACGTTGTGATTTTCCCGTACAAGAAGGAAAATTACATCAATATTGATATTGTCAATCAATTAATAATTTTAGAGTCAAATATAATTGAAAAGAACTTTGGCAAGTCACAAATTAAGAATTTACAAGTAACAATTGGCGGGTATAAATACATATTCGAATTTGATGTGAAAAAAATGACTCAACCCGATGTTGGTATAATTCTTTGTAACAACCCTAGTTGAATATATGCTTAGGGATTATTAAGTAAAATTAATTAGATAATTAATTGTCCTAATATGGTTTTAATTAAACAATGTTTAGCATTAATAATATTAATTAAATATTTATTTATTAATTAATTGTTTATAACTTTTGATTAATTAATTAATCACATATCACATTCAATGACATGGGTAGTAAATTTAAGGGGGCTTAATAAGTTTAATTTGTTTAATTAAATGCTTTATGTATGCGGGAAGGGATAAGACATTAAAGAAGGGGATAAGATATTAATGAAGGGGATAAGACATTAAAGAAGGGGATAAGATATTAAAGGGGGAGATAAGGAGCTTAATGAGGAGAGAAGAGTCAGTGAAGGAGGATATGATGGGGAAGAGTCTTACGGGTAGGGCATTCTTTTGGGGAGGCAGAAAGCATTTTGAGGGGAGGATATATTTCTATGGAAGATTTTTCTGTGGAGATCTTTGGTGTGAGGAGTTTGGTTTTGGGGGTTTTTGGTGAATCAGAAGCAGGGGGCACCGGTTTGTTGGGGCTTTTGGGCACGGGGGTCGGGATATCCTTACGGTATCCTGGAGCTAGGGAGCCGAATAGGCTGCTCCTAGCTGGCAGGGAGGAAAACTCGGTTTTGGGTAGTGTTTGACACAGTTTCAACTTCAGCAAAGGACAACCAGATCAACGGGGGGGGATTAGCATCAGGAAGAGGTAATTTATTTTATTTTGTTAAGTAATTCTTATGCTGTGGATAAAATTTTAATTTCTGTTGAATATTTATGCTTATTCGATGGTTAATGAATTACGTATGCAATGAGAAATGAATTATATGTTTAATTGTATGAAAAAATTGGATTTAATTGAGTTAGGACTCTACACATGGTATCAGAGCTTCAGTGTGAAGCACTGGAGCCTTAAGGGCCTACCCACCTACCCGCATGTGAGAAGGACAGTTCAGGAATGGAACTGTTCCAACCCAGAAATAAAAATAATAAATAAATAAAATGAAGCGGTATAATATCAATTTTGCCTAGGCTTTTCTAAACAAATAACTATATAAATATATGTGTGTGTGTGTGTGTGTGTGTGTGTGTGTGTGTGTTTATATAAGTATGTTAATGGTATAGGGAAACTAGAGTTAAAAATATATATATAATATAAAAACCATAGCTAAAAAAAAATAATAAGAAGAAAATATATTACATATTTAACTGGAAAAAAAAAAAGGCACGACTACCAAGCCCAAAACCTTTCCACATGCCTCATCCTAACAACAACTGCATCTTGTATCATCTCCTGGTAAAAGTTTGTAGAAATTTAGCATTTGAAAACTTCTGGAGATAAAAATGTAGCCTGCTTCTTTCTGTCCGATTCTTTTTGTTGTTACATTGACTCCGAACAAACGATCTTCGCTTTGTAAATATACTAACAAGATAACTTGGCTCAAATTATGAATTAATATCCACATTCTTAGTTTTGACAGAATAGCATAAACCCACCAAAATACATAGAAGAGAGGAGTGGTGTCATCCTCTTACTACCATATCCGATTGAGATCCAGTTTTATAGCAGGTAACTCTGGATTGCTTCCCTCCCAGCGACCAAATACATATTTCCTATAGCAACCTCGCGGGCATGAAGACCGACTCCTTCCATAAGGCGTTTAACATACCTATGAGCTGCCAAACAAGGTCAGAACTCTAAACCTAAACTGTGGGTTTCTCATCTCATTGCTCTAGCCTCTGTTATGTTTTATTCTTGAATTTAACAATACCAAGTAGTAATTTCCTGCCAATCACAGTTAGAACAAACACAAAAAAAAATTGTCTCCACTTTGAGCTCATCTCATGATGTTTTTATTTATTTATTGAAGTGCTTATGATACATGTTCCAAGGGGGGCACAAAGCGGACTTCATTCAACTCAAGTGCCATGTCTCAGGTTATCTATTTTACCCAAGTCTCTGAGACTTGAACCTGGCCTCATCTGCCATGTTAATGGGCATACTACAGAAAGTAAAGAACTCTGGTGAATGGCTTAATGCTCCGTCAACATGACTGGCATTTTGAGATGGGCCACTAAAATCCATTGAGAAGATCGAATAGGCAAACTGTTGGATAGGAAAAAAAAGTAGAAGATGGGTACCGCCTAGTTCTTTCTACCAAATTAGTGCTTCAAATCTATGTTACTATAAATGAGAAACTAAAATCGAACGAGAGATAGGGCTAGAGGGATTTGGGAGATAAGCAATAGGAATCTCCTCTCCCTCCATTCCGCGTATAGCATGCATATAAAATCAATTAGTACTAAATTAATGTAGTGTCAAGATGGGAACGAGAATTAGAAACACGTCTCCTGGTCAGATTTCTGGTAACATAGCTTCAATTAAAAGAAAAATTACGATAGTTCTTTCCAAACAATCCAACACATTCGCAGCGCAAATAGCGACCCTTCTCAAATATATAAAAAAAAATATATCCCCTGCAAACTCCATAAATTAAATTAAATTAAAAAAAAAAAGAAAAATGAGTGCCAGGTTAGACAGCAACGCAAAGCCATAGCACGCAAGCACCAAACCAATAGTCACCATGCAACGCATAGCTCAGCAAAGAGAGCCCAGGCGTCAGGTCGAAGTTGTGTGAAGAAGCTATAGAAAAGGGAGTGGTGTGCTCAAGTCGAGCCCATCAACCAATAACTTCAAACAATAATATTCCTTTAGATCAATAACCTATAAAGATCATTAAGACAGCAAACCCCAGAGAAACATTGCTGGCAGCTTAAAACGAACACAATGACCTATCAGCAGCTCCTGCCACTGCTTTGCAAGAGCTTAAACTCAATAGCGTACTTGTTAGGGTTTACAATATTGCATAAACCAACGGAAATTTCGGTTGGGTTTCACAATCACATGCTGCACATAGAACTTATTAAAGATTTAAAAAAGAAAAAACACATTTCCTTGAATTTTAAAAATATTTTCGAATATTAAGCCTCCAAGCAGGAAGACTAAACAACCATGAAATGCCAGACAATGAAGCTTACAACGTAAGAAATGGCATATGAAAAACAATTGCTTAAATGCGAGTTGACCCGCATTATAAAAAGCAAAAATGAGGAAATAGGAAATAACAGGAATTTACAGTAGAATCATAAGAAATAATAAATACAAGCCCCACAATTACCAAACTCAACATACAAGCCTGGTAGCCGCGCACTACACACAGGAAACAAAAATTTTTTTTTAGACCAAAAAAAAAAAAAAAACCTGGAACACACACAATACAAGCCATCACCTGACAAACAAGGAAGGAGACCAAGGAAGAACTGATTGCGTACCAGTTTAGCGAGAGAACCACCAAAAAGAAAAGATGCAGAGGGAACGACCATGGAGGTCGACCGCGTAGCCAAAAGAAAATGATGGGAAATGTAGAGTTAGGGTTTAGAAAGGAAGGCACTGGAGGAAGCAAGGCGGGCACGTGGAATCCATGCATGCCCGCACTTGTTTTTAAATTATTTCGATTTTCTTAAATTTTAAATTTCTTTTATAAATTGTGCGTGTGTTCTCGTTTAAATTTTTATTTTATTTTAGTGTAAAGTTAATTTAGGTTAATTTAATTTAATTAATTTAAAGTTGATTAAGTTAATTTAAAGTTAATTATCTTTAAAAATTAAAATTTTAATTAAATTAATTGTGTATTTAGTGTAAAGTTAAACTACATTAAAAGTTAATTAAAATGTTAGAGGGTCCATGGGTTTTGAACCCAAGACCACCCACCAAGCGAAGCGCCTTAAGAAGAGCACTAACAACAATGTGCCCTCATGAGTCTTTACAAATAAATTCTTATACTTAAATAAATTAATGGTAACAGAGTGTATCCTGAAGTATAAACTCTGATTATCCAAGCATCAAGCTCACGAGACCTTACACACAACTCATCAAGCCAATCGTCGAGCCCTTTCACTCCATTCCACCAGTCAAAGTCAAACACTAAGCTTCAATACATCGCCTCAAGCTCACTACATCATACGACCACAAGTTAGGAAGAAATACATAACCATAGCGCACAAGCGCTAAGTTCCAATGCCGAAAGCCACTCTACAATCCTTAAAGACTCGCACCTGGAGCCACTGAGACACGCAATTCAACGCATATGTACAACACGCCAAGGAAAGCTCATGAGTCAAGCATCGGAGGATATTTAGTTGTAAACGAAAAGTTTAAAGGACTTAGACTAGGACAAGCAGGAAGGAGGTTGCATACACACTAGAAATGTAAGCTAGAGGAATTGGCGAGTATGGCACAAGGCTAGCACAGCTACCGGGCAAGGGAGTCAATAGTTTTCTTAGGAGAAGAAATCAAGCTTAGATTCTTTATCCCTAACCTAGACAATCCCCTAAAGAGAGTAATGTCTATTTACAGACAAGTAAAGAAAAACTTACGCCTAACCCTGTTTCTTGTTTGAGTAGCACCAATTTGAAACGTCCTTGAACTCACCCTGACAACTTTGGTTAATGCAGGTTAAATCATACAGGATGGTTAGGACTCGAGGGAATTGAGGCAGAGGAGCGTCGTCGCAGGCACCACCAGCGTTGCCGCCACCATCGCCCGAAATAGCTCTCATACTGTGCTTGTTGGAGGCCATTAATGAGACTTTAAAGGGGCGACAACTAGCAGGGACCGAAGTGGAACCCCCACCATCTGGAACGGGTAATCCAGAAGTGTCAAGGGATTCAGGGGAGGACCTCCACCCGAAGACATCACTCGAGAATTGCAGAAGATCAAACTTTCAGAGTTTGTCGGGGGTCGTGCCAGTGAACGCGCAGAAGCGTGGTTGGAAGGCATGACAAGGTGTTTTTCCTTAAGGGACTATGTGTCCAACTCAAAGGCGACGATCACAATTTTTCAATTAAGAGACAGTGCCTTGAACCGGTGGGGCAACCTAGAAAGACAACTGCATCTTACCCCAGACACAGTATCTTGGGAACTTTTCGAGGAGAGGTTCCGAAGGAAATATCTGCCAGCGTACTACGAGGAACAACAGGTAGGGGCATTTCATGCCTTAGTACAGGGAAACATAATTGTAGAAGAATATGAGATCATATTTATGGAATTGGTCAAATATGTTTCGTATATGGATAATGACCAACGACAAATAGAACACTTCGTCTATGGGCTAAACCCTAAGATCAGGGCTATGGTGCGGATGTGGAAACCGTCTTCAGTAGCAGAAGCAGTGGAAAATGCGTGTTACGCGGAAGAACACATGAACTTGAATGGAGGTATGAGGTCAACCTTTCCTCATCATCCGGGATTCGTCGGGAAGGCCCCTAAGACATTTCCCAGGGGAGGGAGCTCAAGGCCACCTCCATATGGTAACAGAGTCACACCAAGGACAGTAACCACAGGGATTTCAATGGCAGTGAATGCAACATCTCGTTCTTCACCAACGACGCAGACAGGTCCATGGACATCGCAGGGAACAACTAGTAGGTGCAGGGGTTCCAGGGGAAGGAACTCATTTCAGAGACAGTCACATAACAGTGCACAGGTTCAATCTCGTGTTACCTGTTGGGGGTGCAGAGGACCCCATTACTAGCGTGACTGCCCAGAGTTACAATCGAGGTTTGTGCATAGAGAAGGAAAGGCATCGATGGGGAGAGCAAGTAGCAGCCACCAGATTTACGCAACGGTTAATAATCGTCGGGCCAAACATCAATCCATGGTGGTGGAGTCATCAGGTACGCTAAATCATATCAACGTTAAGATTTTATTTGATTTTGGTACTACAGATAGTTTCATTTCACCATCTGCATTAGAAAAGAGTGGGTTGGCAACCTACGAGCACGATGACTTTAAACAAGTCGAGATGGCTTCGGGAGAAAAACAAGCGGTAGGACCTAGTGTTGATAATTGTATAGTAGACCTGGGAGTGTGTACTACCAGGTTGAAGTTATACGTCACTGCTCTTGGGGCATATGACCTAATCATTGGAATGGATTGGTTAGCAACTCACCGAGATTTGGTAGATTTTTTTGCTAAGAGGGTGCCTTGTGTCGACGATGAGGGAAGGCCAGTAGAGATCTAGGGTGTATGGAGAAAAGTTTCATTACGCTTTATATCAACTATGAAGGTTAAGAGATTCTTGAGACAAGGGTGATGATTATATGTAGTGGAAGCAGTGAATGAAAGGAAGGGACCCTCATTGGATCAGTACCCGGTATTGTTAGAATTTAAGGATGTTTTTCCAAATGAGTTACCAGGGTTACCTCCTGAGAGGGAGCTTGATTTTACTATTGAGCTAAAACCTAGTGCAGAACCAATTTCCAAGACTCTGTATCGGATGACAGCGTCGAAACTTTTTGAATTGCAAATGTAGTTGAAAGAGTTACTGGACTTAGGGCTAATAAGGCCCAGTGTCTCACCTTGGTGTGCACCAGTAATTTTTGTAAAGAAGAAGGATGGATCCTTACGACTGTGTATAGACTACAAGGACTTGAACCGTGCTACAGTGAAAAATAGGTACCCGATGCCCCGAATAGATGACCTCATTGATCAGATGAAAGGAGCAGCGGTATTCTCAAAGATTGATTTGCGATCAGGGTATCATCAGTTAAGGATTAAGGAAGGAGACATCCCAAAAACCGCCTTTCGAACTCGGTTTGGACATTACGAGTTTGTCGTAGTACCTTTCGGATTGACCAATGCGCCAACAATATTCATGAGCCTCATGAATGGTGTATTCTGGAAGTACTTAGATCGATTTGTACAAGTCTTTCTAGATGACATCCTCATCTATTCCAAGAACGAAAGAGAACATGAGGAACACTTACGAGTAGTGTTGTCCTGCCTTAGAGAGAACAAATTGTATGGGAAGTTGTCAAAGTGTTCCTTCTTCTAGAAAGAGATTCACTATTTAGGTCATATCATTTCCGACGAAGGAATCTCCGTGGACCCAAAAAAGGTAAAGGCCATTATGGAGTGGCCAGTGCCGAAAAATGACCATGAGGTGAGAAGCTTCATGGGGCTAGTAGGTTATTATTAGATATTTGTGGAAGGATTCTCCAAAATTGCGAAACCCATCACCACTTTGCAACGCAAGGGGGTCAGGTATGAATGGATAGAAGAATGTGATAGTGCATTCATCGAGCTTAAGAGGTTACTAGCTAGTGCGCCAATTCTACGAGTGTCGGATGTGGAAAAGGACTTCACAATCTGCACGGATGCCTTGAAGCAAGGGTTGGGGGCCATGCTAATGCAGGATGGAGGAGTGATAGCTTATGCATCAAGGAAGTTGAAGAAACATGAAGAGCTATACGCAACTCATGATTTAGAGTTGGCAGTTGTAATGCTAGCTCTAAAACTTTGGAGGCACTATCTTGTTGGGAGAAACTTTGAGCTTAAAACGAACCATCAAAGTTTAAAACATCTCTTCACTCAAAGAGATCTGAATGCCAGGCAAAGGCGATGGAGTGAGTTTATGAGTGAGTACAATTTTGGTATTTCATACATCAAGGGGAAGGGAAATGTGATCGCATATGCCTTGAGTAGGAGACCACGTATCTTCTCCTTGGCACCCTTAAAGGTCAATCTGAGGGAACATGTGTTGACACAACTCCAAGGAGATAGTTGGTATTTAAAGGTTACTTCAAACCTCCAGAGTGGGAGGCAGTTAGATCCAAAGTATGAAGGATATAGTCTGGAAGTAGACGGACTGTAAGATATCGAGGAAGGATGTACATCCCTGAAGAGGGGGATATTCGAAGAATCATACTGAAGGAAGCCCATAGAGCACTTTAATGTGCGCATCCGAGTGTGAATAAGATGTACGCAGACATGAGGAATCTTTTCTTCTGGGTAGGAATGAAGCATGATGTAGTTCATTTTGTTGCCAAGTGCCTAGAGTGTCAACAAGTGAAAGCCGACCACCATCACCCGACAGGCCTCCTACAACCACATGATGTTCCTATGTCCAAGTGGGAAGTTATTTCTATGGATTTTGTTGTGGGGTTGCCGCTCACATCTCATAGACACAATGCCATTCTTGTGATAGTGGATAAGTTAACCAAGAGTGCTCATTTTATTCCGATTAGAGACACTTACGATGTCACTGATGTGGCACATGTGTTTGTAAGCGAGGTTATCCGTTTGCACGGGATACCTAAGAAGATCATTTCAGATAGGGACTCCCGATTCACTTCTAGGTTTTGGACAAGTTTGCAGTCAGCGTTGGGGACTCAATTGAACTTAAGCATAGCTTATCATCCTGAAATAGATGGGAAAAATGAGAGAGTAAATCAAGTCATGGAAGACATGCTCAGGATGTATGTCATGGATAATCAAACCCAGTGGGAGAAGTACCTACCTTTCGTAGAGTTTTCCTACAATAACAATTTTCATAGCTCCATCGGAATGCCACCCTATGAATCTCTATATGGAAGACCATGCAGAACACCATTGAGTTGGGATAGATTAGAAGATCGAGTAACAGTTGGGCCAGAATTGATTCAAGAGATGGAGGAACAGGTGATTCAGATTAGGCAGAGACTTGTACATGCATAAAACTCATAAGAAAAATAGGTGGATTATTAGTACATGCATGAGACTTGTATGTACTAGCTACACATGCATTTATTGTACATATACACTAGTATGTATGAATTTTCTTGGCTTACTTACTAATAGTGTCGATTATTTGTTATGAATGTGTGAACCATGTTTCTTTTCCTTTGTACCATGAGATACCTTAACTTTGGGACGAAGTTTCCTGAAGGGTGGGTGTATGTAACAACCCTAGTTGAATATATGCTTAGGGATTATTAAGTAAAATTAATTAGATAATTAATTGTCCTAATATGATTTTAATTAAGCAATGTTTAGCATTAATAATATTAATTAAATATTTATTTATGAATTAATTGTTTATAACTTTTGATTAATTAATTAATTAATTAATTAATCACATATCACATTCAATGACATGGGTAATAAATTTAAGGGGGCTTAATAAGTTTAATTTGTTTAATTAAATGCTTTGCGTATGCGAGAAGGGATAAGACATTAAAGAAGGGGATAAGATATTAATGAAGGGGATAAGACATTAAAGAAGGGGATAAGATATTAAAGGGGGAGATAAGGAAATTAATGAGGGGAGAAGAGTCGGTGAAGGAGGATATGATGGGGAAGAGTCTTACGGGTAGGGCATTCTTTTGGGGAGGCAGAAATCATTTTGAGGGGAGGATATATTTCTGTGGGAGATTTTTTTGTGGAGATCTTTGGTGTGAGGAGTTTGGTTTTGGGGGTTTTTGGTGAATCAGAAGCAAGGGGCACCGGTTTGTTGGGGGTTTTGGGCACGGGGGCCAGGATATCCTTACGGTATCCTAGAGCTAGGGAGCCAGATAGGTTGCTCCTAGTTGGCAGGGAGGAAAACTCAGTTTTGGGCAGTGTTTGACATAGTTTCAACTTCAGCAAAGGACAACCAGATCAACGGGGGGGATTAGCATTAGGAAGAGGTAATTTATTTCTGTTGAATATTTATGCTTATTCGATGGTCAATGAATTGCGTATGCAATGAGAAAGGGATTATATGTTTAATTGTATGAAAATTTTGGATTTAATTGAGTTGGGACTCTACATTCTTGGTTTAAATTGGCTAGAAACACTAGGTACCTTCATCTTAAATGTGGAAAAAAAATTGACGTTTTATTACAAAAACAAAAAAAGTATGTTCTCAGACATAACAATGACGCCTCCATTGTTAGAAGATTTTAAAAATATTTCAAAGATGATCAAATGATAGTACAAAAAAGGCATGAAGAATTTGAAAAAGTTGTTGCTAATAAAGAGGAAGAAAGTTATCGTCTCAAGAAACTCCTTACCAACAAGGATAAAGAAATTGTGCAAAACCAAAAGAAATTGGAAATCAAAAATTCAAAGGTCTATCAAATGCAACAACAAATAAAATAACTACAACAACACATTAATGACATGGAAAATACCCACAAGATAGAGATTGAAAATATCAATAAGAAACTATCGCACAATAACGATGAGATCATTCGTTTGAGAAATCATAATAAAAATCTTTTGACACAAATGAAGAATAAAAAGAATAAAAAGCAAGGTAATCAAAAGTTGGAACAATATAATCAAGATTTAGAGAAGAAATCATTCAAAAAGTATGATGAAATTTGTCATCTTAAAAGTCATCATCAAGACTTGATTGAACAAATTAAGAAGTTAGAAGATGAAAAAGAGTTGCAATGAAAAATATCACATAAAATCATTAGTACAGGATCAATGGTCGACAAGGGAACTATGACCGATCCCATAAAGAAGATACCAAATACTGTCCAAACCTCAGAGAAGGGAACAAACACTGATCCAATTAAATTACCAGAAGCATCAAAAGAAAAAGAGAGATCCAACAAACACGATCCACAAGAGATTAGGATGCCTTATCATTATCCAAATCATAAAAATCCTTATAGACACCGACGAGATCAAAATATATAAAAATAATATTATTCTTATAAATAGACAAACTACAAATTTGAAAAAGAAGAGAGATAATATAGACAAATTGTGTGGAAGCCAAAAATTAGAAGTTCCATCAAAACAATAGATCAACAAAAAGTTCCAGTAAAGATCAATTTGGGATGGATAGATTCACAATTGATGCAACAATTTTTCTTGAGATTTCATAAATCATATCATCTTGTTTCATCAAGTGTCACAACTACAAGAAAAAAATATCTTGAGAAGACATTGCAAGCTGACTTGCGCGTGGTTTTTGAAAATTTTGCTTAGTCTGAGAGCAGTTTGCATTTTTTTAAACATGAAAATACAGATTTCGGGATGGCCAGTTTTCCAACGTGGCATCCAAACACAGGGAGGAAAGTTTTATCATAGTTTTGTTTGTTTTGTAAATAAATTATATTTTGTTTGTAAATAAATGAAATAGTTTAAATAAATCAATATTTATGTATATATATTATTGTTTGTTTGTTTTGTATTAACAACAGGAAACTAATATTTCTTTGTTTGTTAGTTTTTAATAAAATAAATTATATATATATATATATATATATATATATATATATATATATATATATATATATATATATATATATATATATATATATATATATATATATATATGGTGTTTTTTTTTTAAATAAAACAAAAATTATAAAAACATTGTAAAAATAAAAACAATAAAAATGTAAAATCATAAAAATGATTTCTTTTGTTTTATGGAAAGAAAAACAAAAACAGTATAAAAATCAAAAACATTGTCAAAAAGTGTAAATGGACATCTCATTCCTAAAAACGATAGTTAAGACATGTTTTTATGTTTAACATTTATTTGTTTTTCTTAAGTCACTTTGGCAGAAATCAATGACAAAAAAATAAGTGTTGGACACACCTACCACACTTAGAGGGGGGGTGAATGAGTGCGGGGCTCTTTTCCCAAAACTTCCCTCTTGCACAAAAACTCATCAATTAGCATTCAACATTTATTCATTACCCATTGTTTTCATTTATAACCAGTTAGATGTGAGCACATATTAGAAAAACATATCAACAATATATCATCAACAAGTCATCACCACAATGAACACAAAGAACACAAGATGTATGTACAATTTTCTTTTTATTACGGACTACAATCCTTGGGGTTTATCAGCAACAACTGAATAGAGTACAACTCTACAAGA
>ML780538.1:243347-282376 GCA_009831015.1 Picea engelmannii | reverse complement strand
TGTCATAGTATTGTGTAATATAAATTGCAAATGACTCACTCATGCAATCCATGTGTTTTTTTTAAAGTAATATTCCAAATTATTCTTTGTGTATATTGTCATATTGGTATCCTTACTTCTAATCCAACTTCATGATAACACATTCTTACAATATTTGGTTGATATGTGCCTCGATTATTTGTAGGGGATATATATATTACAATATGTTAGAATAATACAATATTACAATGTAATAGTAATGCCATATTACAATGTAATATGGTAATGTCATATTACAATATAATATGGCATTACCATATTACATTGTAATATGGTATACCATATTACAATGTAATATGGTAATACCATATCTCATGTAATTTTATTTTATGTTAAACTTAAATCCATCGTCGCAATATCGACGAAAGTTTGTCGGAAACAAATCTAATATTTTACCACAATCGTCGCTATAGCGACGAAAGTTCGTCGCAATTTGCCACGCATTTTCGTCGCACATACAACATCTGCGTCGTAAGTTTGGTCTTGAGATATATTTTCGTCAATATTGCCATGTATTTTCGTCGCACGTTGCGACGTTTTTGCGTCGCACATTCAGCATCTACTTCGTAAGTTATTGGCCTGGCATACATGTTCGTTGCAATTACGATGAATTTTTGTTGTAATTGCCACATTTCTTCGTTGTTATTGTGACGTAAATTTGTCATAATTGCAAGGATGCATAGGGTTAACCGATCTTGAAGGTGGTGACACGTGGAGCGCTTATTTCATCGATGTTTCCACGCACATGTGGATCATGGATATAGCGACGAAATTATTCCGACAAAAAAAAATCTCGTCTTTCGTGGAAATTGCAACAGATAAGTCTGGCAATATCAATGAAAAACTGTCGCAAATTTGGTCATATGTACTAGTGCTAGTGTAAACTATATCGAAGAAGACCTAGGAGTGTATTCCATATTCATTGAAGAGGATAATATTCCTCTGAAAGGAATTGATTTAGAGGATGAATTGTGGCATATGCACTTCGATGGTTCACACTCAAATGAGGGTAACGTGGATGGTATTATCTTGGTTTCCGTTGCAAGAAAGATTCATAATCTGTCATACATGTTGGAGTTTTCTTGCTCAAGAAATGTCGTTGAATTCAAAGCCTTGTTGTTAGGCATTGAGAACGCCCTTAATCTTGGTTGTGGTCACCTTTCGGTTTTCAGAAATTATGAGCTTGTTGTGAACCTGATACATAAGACATGCTTTCCTAGCAACTAGATGATGGAACAATATTCCCAAACTGTTTGGGAACTTGTCTCGAATCTCCTATATTATAACATCACTCATGTTAGGAAGGAGTTGAATTATATAGCTGATCGATTAGATGTCTTAGCAACCTCTCCTACTCAACAGATCTTGTGTCACTAGCCTGATTGTGCTTTCCAATCTCTACATCATTCATACGTTTCTGAAAACGAAGAATCATGGAAGGCCATCCCTAACAATGAAAGCAGTTGTATTGTCACTCAAAATGAACCCTTGAAGCCTGAGGAGACTATATCTATAGAAAATAATGAATTTCCTAAAGGCTTGACTCCTCTCCAAAGCTCGTTTTCCTTGAGTGTTGTAGGCAACAAAGATAAACATGAAGAGGAGGAGCTACAACTGAAGGTGGTTGAAGCCATCTCCACAAACATTAGGACACCTGGATCTTCATTGAACATTAAAGTAAATGTCCAGGTTTCGGATAAGGAAAGATTAAAGTCTATTGAATTAATCGGTAGATTTCAAGATGTTTTTTTGGGGTTTGATATGGATCTTTGTGGTTTTGATCCAGGTCTTATTCATCATACTATGAAACCAACTAGGCAAAACCGAAGACTTGTTAACTCTGCACTGAAAGTAACTTTTCGTAGGGAGCTGAGGAATTTCTCAAGGATTGAGATGTTCTTTTTAGCCCACCCTAAATGGGTTTCCAAATGGGAACCCACTTCAAATACCATTGATAATATTAGAACCTGCATTAGTCTTCGAACTTTCAAGCAAGAAATTATGAGAAATCCTTTCCCCCTTCTCAGCATAAAATTGTTTCTGTGAATGTAGAGTTACTCTTAGAGCCCTTACTTGACGGTTTGTTTAGTTACGATAAAATCAAGGTAGAAGTGGCAAATATCCACAAAACCACTTTCACTACTAATCGTGATACTATGTCTTACAATTGCCTTCCCTCTGGCTTATTTGATACAAGTATCGCCTTGAGAAGGCCTATACACAAAATTTTTGATAAATTGGTCAGTCTCCATGCTTATCTTGATGATTTAATCATATATGTCAAAGGGTTGATAGGTACATCATGGTTTCAAGTGTTAGTCCATTTCTAGATTACCTTTGTCTTGGACACTAACTCATAAATTTTAAAGGAATTACAGAGACAATGGTTTTCCCACACCATTAGCAGTCCTCGTTTGAAATATTGCGAGGGGCCAGCATGAAGATATTTTGCTAACGATATTCTTCTTTATACTAGTAGTTTAGCTCTGCTACCCAATTTTGTTATCCTTTTCTGCTTTACAACACTTTGATTTCTACTTTCTGAGCTGAATTTTATTTTCTTCTTTCTGAATGGTTCTATCTTTACTGTTGCTGCTTTGATTTCTACATTATTATTTATGTTGTATTTTTGGTCTTTATCATCTTTTAGAGTGCTTGAATTAGGATTTTGGATCATGTTTGCCACAGTGACACTCCTGCAAGCATTGTTATTCTATAACAATCAATATTACACAGTTGTTATGATGTCGTCTCTAAAGGACCCTTGGAAATTGCTATATTTTTTTTCACTGTTGTCATATAAAGAGCTGGTTGTTTCACGCTTCTTCTTGCCATTTCTTCATCCATTGAGATCTTAAGAGAAAATCTCTAAGTTCCCCATTTCAAGTTGAGAGCATTCTGCAGTCAAATGATTATGCATATAGTGGTAAAACCCCTCATACTTAACACTTTTCATGAGTTATTCCCAAATTCTCGGTCATCTTTATATTAAATCTGCTCACTTCCACCTGTTGAATAATCATTAAAGTTACGTATTCTTGAGATTACTATTCTTGATCTGTGAAACCATGAGTTCTGAGTTCCAATCTGTTGAAAACAAATTTCCTTGTGGAGTCCCCAGTTTGTTGATGATTGAAAACGTCAACGTAATTTCTCCCGCAAAGTGTTGCTAAAGCCTATTATTATATAAGACTAAATAATGCTAGTAGGTGGGACCCCCTTGAACTTTTGAAAATCAGGTCTGATCATTTTCAATGTTATGATGATGTGCTAAAATTTTTTACTTGGTTTTTGAAAATATGGTTGTCATTGATATCAGTTAATCTTTGAGATGTAGTTCCTTCATGATACTACAACCTGTTATTCATTTATGACATTTTTTCTTCTTGCACCTGTACAACAAAAATATTAGTAACAATTGCAAAAGGGCATTTTGAGGAAAAGTAAAAACTGTATCTAAGAAAAAAAGGGGAAAAAAACCTAGCTCTATGATACTATATAAAAGAAATACTTGTTGATAGTGGTCAAGTCCTAACTAACAAGAAAATGGCATTTTTTTTAAAACGTTAATTTTAACATGCATATCGTGGAAGTTTTGGTCTCACGTTCTTGGCAAGTGATAATACATGGGTTATGTGTTGATTGATGCAATCGATAGCCGATATGCATATATTATAAACCTTGGTGGCTTATAGAAGTAATGGATTTGCAATTTTTTATGGTGGTTGTGCTATTGGTGATGATTTTTTTGTATAGTGGTTAAGCGATTCATTTGAATTATAGCATGGGTGGCGCATGTGGCAAGGTAACGACACAAATGGTTGAGTGTGGAACTTGGATTATGATATGGTTTAATGAGTTGATATTCTCGATGCATTGGTTGATTAATGGTGTTAATGAAGGCTCGTTGGCATGTACTATGGATTAAATGTGATATGGGTGGAGGCAATGTGCATTTATTGCATGTCACATTTACCCTTCTCATTGGTCGCCACCCTCATCAGACTATTGTTTGATATGGATGTTGTTCTCACGCTCCGTATTTTCAGCAGGGTGAAATCGCTCGACCGCTTCTCATCTTAAGGTTTTCGATTGACAGGTATGTCTCTTTTGTCCATTCTTGACTTCACTTTGGTTATGAAATGTTTTTGTCTCAGTTGTATGGGTTTGTGTTGTCCTGAGTGTTGCAACTGTGTGGTTTCATCTTTGAATGGAAAATCGATGGTTCTGCTTAAAATTGTTGTGAGTTTATCAGAGTTGGTGGTCTTCCTGGGTGATAGTTTTGTTACCACTGTGTTTTGTCAAGGGTTTTTCTTTAAAAGGTTGACTAGATGATTGTCTTTGCGGTTCCTGGGTTTAATTAGAACCCTGTTCAACTCTATCGAGTAAATGCCTCCTATTCACGAGCATCGTGGTCCTCCTTGACTGTGTGCCTTTAGCCCCGAAGTTCCACCATAGTCGGTGCCCCCTCCCTCCTGCGATGGCTACTGTGAAAACCCTTAAACCCTCCAGACTGGAGCTACATAAGAAGTTTGTCAAGCATGCTAAGATTATTTTGGCCTGTTACTTCGAATGCGGTCTCACCCATTATTGATCGTATAACAGTCGTGTTAGTATGGCTTTTGGCCAATACCTCTGTGGAAATGGCTTCAGAACCGCATTGCCAATTTCACTTCTAAAGGGTTCACAGGCACAACCTATTGTCAAAAATCATTTTTTTTTTGTTATGAAAGGGCCTCTGTCGTTTCATTTTGGTTCGTGAGTATACATCGTTATCAATTTTGTTTGGTCGACTATTTTCCCTTACCACAGTGTCGAATTGTTGGTTATTATACAACCATTAGAGTGGTTCTTGTGATGTTTGGATAATGGTTGGCATTGGTCACAGGGGTTTGGTGTTGTTCACACATGTCGCATCATGTAGATGATTTTTTTTTAGAATTAGAATATTGGATTGGATATTTCCACTGCATCTTTTGTCGTTGGGAGAATACACTTGAATGTGTACGGCCTGGTCATTCACAGGCGACTTAACAAATAGCTCAGAATGAGGTTTTTGAGTTATATCGTAGTCATATATTGTTGTGTGGTTATGGGAATTATTACACTGTGAAATTCTCTCAGTTGTGCACCGCATATAATATGGATGGCTTGTTTTGTATGCCCAATAATACCCCCTGAATTCTAAGTGTGATGTCTTTTTGCAAGTTGATCACTGTAGATGAAAGTTGTGTGGGATGTTTGGCTCAGTTTTAAGCCGCACTGAGATACTTGTTTTACATTTGCATGGTTACATGGTTTCAAAAATTTGCTCCTGTATAGCCTGTGTCTAAATGATGATTGTTGGTTATAGTCAATTCCCTTTCGGGCGTGGCATGTGAGGTCTTGATTATTTTAATATTTCTACTGCATATATATATGTATGGAAACAAATATCATTATAGATCTTGATTGTCCCTATTAACATAAGTAGAGTTTTCATTATTATATTTTGGAAACACTACTTTCAAATATAGACGTGGATTGGGGAAATGTATGGAAATGGTGGATGTTATTGGTTACAGATTGAGTGTTGTTGTTGACTGTTATAACATATAGAATGTATGAATAAAAGTAAGAGAACCTCTTACAAATTGTGTGAAGTACTTTTGTTTTGTAACGACACTGTGTTGGATATTAATGAACAGTGAAATTAAACAAATACACATGAATTATTACTCAGTCATCTGATTGTTGGTCGATGCATATTTTTTTACTGCAAAATATGTTATGGATTGCTTGATTAATCTCATGAACAATAAACATTTTTCCCCCCTCATTATCTCATTTTCCGCTAATTATAAGCCCCTAACATATCTCATATTCATTTTGTTCACCCCATGTTCTGATATTGATCACGGCTAAGGAAACTTTTGTGTTAGATTGGATATAAGTGGCAGAATTATGTGTGGATTGCAGTGATGTTTATTGGTTTGCTTACAGTTGATTGTTTTTATCATTGAGCAGTGACCATATCTCTCCCCTTTCATTATATCATATTTTCTCTAATTACAAACCCCTCATGTATCCTTGGACATTTTTTCCACCCCCCTGCTCATTGATTAACATTAGAATAATTTGTATGGATTGGATTGCATGAGCCTGATACATTATGAGCCAAATCTATTTCGTATTTTTAAGGAGTTGACATGCATGGTTATTTAAAAGACTATTTTCTAATTGTTAACATATGCAGGATGATTTTTTTTCAGTCGGGGAAGCCCTGGTCGAGGAAATAGAGGTAGAGGTAACTGGAACCGAGGCCCAAGAAGGCCTAGGTTCTCAATACATTTTGATGTTGATTCTGAAGATCTTGGCCAATTGATCCATGTTGGGTTATTTAATTGGATTGGATAGGGAATAGTCCAACCGAGGCCTGAAAGGCCTCCCTTCCAAGATCCTCAAGCCCCTGGTATACCTGTGCCCCCTCATGTCTCTTTACAGCCTAAAGTCCCAGAAAATTACGGGTGGCAGGAGATTGTTCACCCGACAGTCTCCCAACACCATGGCTAGCCAAAATTAACCTTGCCTGCCCCCCCACCTTTGAACCTCATTTCCCAAGCTTCCCCTAACCACTCACCAGTGCAATCCTCCCATGCCAGTAAGAGATTGAAGACTGAAGCTCACCATGCACTTGATAAAGGAAACGTTATTATTGCCCCTTCCTTACCCTCCGATGACTCTGAAAAATCTATGTCTTCACAGATGCATTTAAGGGATGATTATTCCCACGTGATCAGTGAGATAAAGCCTAAAGGCTCTGCTCAACTCAAGGCAATTTCAGGTAAATCAGGAGGTGACAGTAGCAACCAAGGGTTGCTTCACATACTGGAAAATATGGTTTTTAAATTTTATGTTATTTATTGTTTTACGATAGTGGACTCCATGGATTTTGCACAACATGTTTTATTTTGGATATATGAGTATTAGTTTGAAATATTTTCAAGTTTATGAGCTAAAATTGTCAAAGGAAAATATGTTTTGAAGGGAGGCACAAGGGGTGTGTTTTCTTAACAAATGGATTATGTTATGATGTGATGATTGTTATTACTAAAGGAGTCACAAGGGGGTCCCACCTATTAGTTATTAATTAATTATGACCCTATTATTATTATTACTCCCCCCCCCCCTCCTTAGCTAAATTTATTCAAAGCCTTATGTTAGCTTAACTAATAAGTTAGTTCAACTACTCTAACCAATTCTAAATTGTTAAAATCTGAACTAAGGGGAGGAACAAGAGGAGGATAGAAGCACAAAGCATGCTAAGGTTTTCTCTTTAAGTTTATGTTGATATAGTTCAGTTTTCATTCATTCATATATTCATCACAGCTTAATTCTTTTTTGTGATAGAAGGGTCTTATTGTAGACAACAATATTCAGGGCTGAATCAAATCATTCAGACATTTTTTCTTCAAAGGTGTTGATCTATATTTGATAGTCTGTGTAGACTTGTCTGTTTATGAATCAATTTTCATGGTTGATAAAGGATACTGTGCAGAGTCGGGTGGGAAGCAATCTGTGGCAAGTTGATCCAGCTTTTAGAGTTCAGTTTTGGTTTTTTGTCAGAGGTCATTTTGTATGCTCCATCGAGGATTTCTAAGTTTGACTTTGGTCCAAGATTTATGTGTGAAGTTTTGTAAAGACAATGACTCTTTCGTGAATTGGAATGAAATAAAGGATTTATTTATGTCTCATATATCTTGAGTATCATCTTGGTGTCTTTACTTATGTTCTTACATTTATTTCAGCAACTGATATGTTTAGAAAAATACATAAAAAGTGAATTTTTAGCAAGATTTTGTTGATAAAAGACTAGCCTAAGCATTTGTAATTAATACTTGTGAGTTAGGATATACATTTTTGTTGGCTATAAACATAGGGTGATATTCCCGTCTACTTTACTTTAGCCAAGTAAAGTCTGAAAATGCTTGAGTAAAATCAATTCATATATTTTCCTCAACAAGAACCAGATTGGTTCGTTACACACCTCACGTGAGATCAATGGCTAAGATTCATTTAATTCACTAATGCTAATAACCTTATCATTTCATTAAATTAAACTCACTTAATTATCAAAGGAACTTTACTTTAATAATTTATTTAATTAAAGTAAATTACTAAGGTTGAAGGCTTTGGACAACTTCCAAACGTCTAGACACTTAGACCTATGTGGAAGTACTTGTTTGATGCTACAAACATCAACAAAATATGGATTTGAGCCACAATTTAGGTTTAGTGTGGTTTATCACTACAAATAATTCTTCTTTTGCAAACTATTATTAACATACACAATTAAGTTTCAAGCATGTACTAAGAAGTTACATATTTTATGTTTGCGCATAAATGTTACTATTCCATGAGGTATCTCCACTATAAATATTATGTTCTCATTTCTTGTGGCTTAATTTTTTCAATGGTCTCTTCTATGATTGTTTAATATCCTTTTGCACATTTAGTTCAAATTCTAACATGGTATAATAGTGGGAAAGCATTTATTAAGAGTGTTTGTAGCTTACATGTATTTTGTCACCCAAAATATAGGGCGAAGTTAGATTCAATAGATTATGTGTACACATGCATCAAGGGTTTCTGGTCTACTTCACATTCTATTTCCAACCTACAACTTGCAACCACACATTCACCTCTTAGATTCTGGAAGAGTCTCAACATACTTCAAATGGTTTAATTACTTGTGTTGAGATTTTGGTTTCCCAAAAGAAACCTAAGTGAGTTGGAAAGACCCTAACTTCAGTGGGCTTAGATGTAAGTGATCCATCATATACACATATGAATCGATCTAAATAATTATAGAGAAATTTTGCACTCATGGAAAAAGTAATGGAATGTCATGTTCCTCAAACCTTTGAGGGAGCTAAAGGAAATCCCTTGAGGGAAGCAATGTTGTATGTTGAATATAATTATTTGGTTAAAAATTGAACCTTATGGGAGTTGGTACCCCTTTCTTAAGGTAAATACTTGGTGCAATTGGGTTAATCATACTAATTTTAACACAAAGGGTGATACTAGAAAATATAAATATTGTTTGGTCACCAAGGGGGTTCTCACAAGTTAAAAGAATTGATTATGATGGATCTTTTACTCTACTTGATAAGATAAGTAATCTCATAACCATCAATTTTTAGAAACATAGTTTGGGTGGAAAATTCACAAAATTGATGCCTAAAGTGCTTTATAAAATGGGGCCAAACTTGAGGAAACTTAAATGGCTCAACCACCTAGATAGGAAATTTGTTTTTGTTTGGTTGCAAACTAAAAAAACCTTTGTATGGTTTAAAGCATGCACATAGGACCTCATACGATAAAATTGATCAATACTTTCTTAAGAATGGATTACAGAGATATGAACTAGTAATCCAAATCTACATTTAGGAGACAATATGATGGCATTATCTTCTTAGATATTTATGCGGGTGATATCATTACAATTGGATATAATTCAACTACTATGTGTACACTCAAGAATGAGTTGATGCGTGATTTTGAGATAGAATACCTTAGATTTACTTCATTAGTTTCTACGGCTTCAAAATTTTCAAATGGACAATGGTGTTTCCATTTCTTAACATAAATATACTTTGGTTTTGCTTAAGAAATTGATAATAAATACTTTTTAACCTTCACCCACTCCTTTTCAAGTGGGATATAAAATCACTAGTATGTGTGGTTGTTATTCAGTGAATGTTTCCTTGTATCATCAATTCGTTGGAAATCTTATATAACTGGCACATATTTACCCTAATATCTCCTATATATTTGGGATGTACTCTTGATTTATACAAGATCCTCATTAATCACATTGGAAAACTAATAAGACAATTCTTAGATATGTTCAAGTTACTATATACTAAATCCTCCATTATGGATTCCACGATAATATCTAGTTGATTGGCTATACATACTCAAATCATGCAAGGGATGTGAATGACAAGAAGTGATATATAAATTGTCGCAGATATTTCACTGGTACAATTGATCACAACATATCCTACAAGTTTATGCAAACTCTTTGTTATGTAGTGTTTTACTTGAGATTAAGATTTAATATTACTAGCTTAGCGTAGAGAACACTAAAATAAGTTTAGACTAAACTAAAAGAATCTAAAACAAATACCACACCCTCCACATTACGAACACAATATGTACCCTAGGAAACCCAATATGGGAAAACCCAACCAAAAGGTGATGGTTATGCCTTACTCTTTTCTTCTCAATATGAAATGAAAATACAAAGAAAAGTGAATTCACTATAGTGTTACCATGGACACTATAGCCTATATGGATGCTACAAGGTCTTCTACTTCCTCTATTATGCTCCAATATCCCACTCCCTTGCTCTACTCAACTATGGAAAAATAAATCAATACAACAAGAATGGAACCCCTTCCTTTCCTAGTGACCTAGTATTTAACATGTCGTTATAGTCATCTAGGGTTAGGGTTAGGGTTTTTGCATGCTTCAACTCATAATTAGGGTTAGGATTTTGGAGCCTCTAAAATATTCTTGAAATTCCACATGTGACTATCTCCACATATGTGAGTAATGGGAACTATGGAATCCACTTGGTATTCTTGGAAATATTGTTGTCATTGATGTCAAAGATAGGAGGTGACTACCAACCTCGCTATATTTAGTGAGAACGTAAATATGGTAGAGCCATTATCTACAACGGCACCACTAACCAGACTGACCTTCAAACCTTTGTGTTAGCAAGCGTGTGTTAGTTCCCTTGGCAGTCGGTTGGTTGGTTATCAAGATAAGAATAACACAAGCAGAATCGTGGTGATGTGGTGAAATATAGATCATTAATCATTGACAAAAAATGATCAACTAGACTGCACTGACAATATGTGAAGAGTTTAGCACAACATTAAAGTTCTGGGGGCGTGATGGGCCAGTGAACTGGTGGTCTCGATGGCCTAGTGGTTAACCAGACCAGAGTGAATACTTGAAAGAACAATGTTAAAGTCTCGAGAACCCGGTGGCCCACTATATTGGATAAAAGTAGAAATTTAAAGATGCAACATTAAAGTGGACTAGTGGCCTGGTTTCTCAGTGCTTCGGTGGGTCCATTACCCATTGCTTTGGAAAGTTCGATACTCGATAATCCGATGATCCCGATATGTGGTGAACAAGAACAATCAACCTTGCAGATCGATGATCAATATTTAATCCAAGACTTATTCGATGGTTGAAGAGACTTAAGGTTTGTGTTGTGTGTATGTTCCAAGAAAACAGTGGTTCGGTGGCCCCATTAATCTAGTGACCAATGAACATATCACATGCAAAATGGGAGGAATTTGGAACCACTTACAAATGACTTTTTGTAGCCTGATTTAAAGAAGATTCAAGGCATTTGAATCCTACCCTATGAGAAATATTTGTGGTATAAGGATGAAGCCTTGGGCGTATGGGCTTAGTGTATGAAGTTGACCATCCATTAAACGAACTTGGTTCCTGACTCGGGGTTGACCCAGAAATTTCCCTACGGTGAGGCCTATAATAATGATGCCCTAATCCATTTTAGGGTAAGTGAGTGGAGAGAAGTTGAGGAAAGGAGGTTATAGGTTGCTATAGAATGAAAGAGGGCAAGATGCAATCATCAAAGGGTGACGGGGAGGTGCAAGGTCAAACAAAGAAGATCAAAAGTCTCATTGATTGTTAACAAGTGGAGATTTTATTGCAAATTACAACAATGACATAGTAGTTATTGAAATAACATATTTCTGCAGGTGGAAGATTGAACTGAAGTTTTTGTATAGATGACAGTTTAAAAAGAATTCCATCTAGACAAAAAATTTGAAGGTTGATATCTCTAGTAGGTTGGTTTCTATAAGGTATCTCTAGTAGGTTGGTGCCTACAAAATATATTTTTGAGTTGGTGCTCAGTTGGAGATATTGGTGACTCTAGTAGGTTGTATCCTATAGGAATTGTTGAGTTGGTGCTCAACTGAGGGGATTGGTGTCTCCAACAGGTTGATACCTGCAAATATTGTAAATGTGGGTTGGTGCCTACAAGTGTTGTTGAGTTGATTCTTAGGTGAAGGTATTAGTGTCTTTTTCAGGTGGGTGCCCGCAAACATTGTAACAAATTGATGTCTATAGCAGGTTGTTTCATGTGAACATATTTCGATGAAAAATTCTCGTGGTTTTATCCCATTTGGTTTTCGACATTAAATCTTTGTGTACCTTGCACTGTATGTCTGTATATATTTATTATTGATTGCTTATGGTTGGTAAAATAATGAAATGATAAGTGTAGTACATGTTGAGATTCAACAAGAATATCCTAGTGAAAATTATGCACCTACACTAGGATGGAGCCTCAGGCTATTTTTAGGTGGAAGTCTATTTTTAGATGATGAGAAAATTCTATTTATAGATGATGTCTATTTATATATGGTGAGCGAATTCTATTGATAGATGTATGTCGACTATTATTATCCCTTAATAATAGTTGGACTATAAATATTAGTATATTCTCAATGAGCACTTGGAAATAGTTAAATGAAGTGGAAAATCAGTTAGCTATAGGAAATTCGAGTTCAAAGGTTGACTAGTGGGACATGCAATTCGAATTAGTTGTAACTGAGTGATTTGAAGTTGTAACAGAGTTGGATGTGTAGTTACGTGAGTTGTGAAGTAGTTTAACTTAGTTAAGTGAGTTAAGCTTAGTTGTACTAGTTGTAACTGAACTTATACTAGTGAGAGATCAATGAATTAATTATTAATTAATTCACAATCAATGATCTCACATGCAACTAAAGATTTACCATTGTTAACTACATGCATGTCAGATCCAGTGGAGACCCAGTTGAGATAACAGGTGAAAGGGATAGTTTGACTATCAGTTGTGATATTAGTGAGTGCACTCATGAAACCACACACACATTGGATGTGCCCATGAGGATTGTGCATCATAGGCAAGACAAATTCATTCATTGCATGGATTTCCATAAGTAGGGATTGCGTAGAGGAGGCAGGTTGTCTGGAAGCAATAAATTGTCACATGAATTTGTCAGTTTTTGTATGATAGTGTGAGACGATTGTATATTGTACTGAGAGCTCTTGGATTAGATTTTTGTATGATATTGTTTCATGATTCATGATATATACATAATATATGATAGTGGGGTTTTTAGCTTTATGATTTCCTGGTAAAACATTTGTGTTATGTGTGATTGATCTTTCTTCTTGATATTGCAATTGGCGATCATGCTTTAAATTCCAAAAGAATATTTGTAGAAGCGATTTTGTATTTAACAGTGGCATATAATTGTTAGATTAGGAGAATCCAAACAATACATAATTTGTATTAAAATTTTGACATGGTATCAGAGCGCAGAAGATTGCAGAAGCTGAGTTTGTGATTGGATAGAATTCGAATTTGCAGAAAGACTTTCTTGGTGCTACAGCTGATTCAAGATCGAAATGGCTTTCAATGGCTTGAGGTTAGAGTATTCACTCGAGTTCATCTTGAATTACATTTCTTGGAAGGACGGGATGGAGGCAGTACTTGAAGACAATGTCTTGAAGGAATTCAATGACAAAGATGTTCCTAAGCCAGATGTTGCAGACGCTACAAATCTTGATGCATGGAAAAAGAAAGTGGCAAAGGCGAGAAGGATATTGTTGGAGGGAGTAAGAGACCACATTGTCTCAAGCCTCCATAGGAAATTCACACCATATGCAATGTGGAATACTTTGACAGATCTATTCCAAAATAGCAGCGACCATAGGAAATTGGTGCTCAAAGATAAACTCGAGAAGATCAAGATGGAGAAGGGCGACTCCATTCCAAAATATCTCATGAAGTTTTTCCAATGTCAGGATGATCTGGGGAGTGTGGGAATAACAGTCGTTGATGATGATTTGGTGATATTGGCTCTCCTAGGACTTCCCAAAAATTGGCACAGTTATCAAGACTCTCTCAATGGAAGGGAAAAATTCCCAGATTGGGAACAACTATGGTTGTATCTAGTGCAGGAGGAGTTCAGGTGGAACACCAGAGATGGCTCTTCATCAAAGCATGATGATGAAGAGGATTTTTCTTTGGCTGCCAAGGTAAGGAAAGGGAAGGGGAAGAAATTCCATTGAAAATCCAAATCTAAAGGCAAGAAGTTGGATTTGTCCAAATTGAAGTGTTTTCACTGTCACGAACATGGGCATCTTTCTACTAACTGTCTGCAAAAGAAGAAGAACAAGAAAGCTACTAGAACTGCAGCTGGTGGGGCCTTTTTCTCACAATTTGAACTTGACTTCTCCTTGATCGCATGCATGGCATCAAGTGCATTGGGATCGGTTTGGTATTTGGATAGTGGTGCTTCCTTCCACATGACGGGAGATAAGGATATTTTCAGTGGCATGGAGGAGAGAGATCTCAAAATGCATATAGAGATGGGTGAAGATGGACGATACAGTGCAACTAGAATTGGTACCATTACCTTTCATAGGGATTCAGGTAAACCATTTCAATTGAAAGATGTTATGCATGTTCCAAGTTTGAAGAAAAACTTGGTCTCAGTTGCAATGTTGGAGGACAGAGGCTATGATGTTGTTTTCAGCGATGGAAAATCCTTCCTGCGACATAAAAAAATGGGTCAATTCAAGAAGATAGGGATTCAAGTTAAGAATATCTACAAGATGGAGGTAGATGGTTGCGCTGCCATGATGGGAAAGGCAGAAAATTTTGTGAGTTGGGATGAGGGAGAATTATGGCACAGGAAATTGGGCCATTTTCATCATGGAGCCCTGAAAATCATGCAACAAATATCTAATGGACTTCCAATGGGAGAACTTGCTCAATTAGATAAGTGCACGGGTTGCACCATGCGGAAGTATGTAAAGTATACCTTTCATGAAAATAAGAACCGTGCAAAATGGGGTCACAGAAAGGAAGAACAAAACAATCGTGGGTGTAGCACGAGCGATGTTGCATGATCAGGGCCTAACAATGCATTTGTGGGCGGAAGCATGCAACACTGCAGTTTATTTGAAAAACCGTTGTCCTCATAGAGTACTTGGCATTAGTACACCTGAAGAAGCTTTCACTGGTAAGAAACCTGATGTTTCTCATTTTAAGATTTTTGGCTCATTTGTTTATGTGCATGTGACCAAGAACGCCAGGAAGAAGCTGGAGTTGATTGCTGAAGTTGGGATATTTGTGGGGTACACAGAAATAACCCATAATTATTGTGTGTATTTTCCTAAAGTAAGATGATTGTTATGTGACGGGATATAAAATTCGATGAAGGGAAATCCATGTGGTTGTCGCTTGAGAGGGAGCTAGACTTGCATGTAGATGAGGAACTGTTGGTTCCCAAAGATGAGTCTCAAGATGTGGATCAACCACATGAGGAGGTTCATGGATTGGAGGAAACCACTCATGTGGAGCCATCCATCAGAAATGGCATAAAGCACACCACGGAAGCTGATAGTTTGAGACTAGATGTTGCACAGAATGTAGGAGCCCCTACTTCACAGCGTAGACAGAGACAATATATTGATCGATTTACTAGATACATGGTTCTCATGAGAAAATGTATTGTGACTGAACCATCTTCCTTTCAGGAAGCAGTGCAGGATCTCACTTGGGTTGATGCAATGTTGGAGGAGTATGACTCCATTTTCAAAAACAGTGCATGGGAAATTGTCCCAAGATCGGTTGACAAAGCAGTGGTAGGTTCGATATGGATATATAAGGGTAATATTTTAATCATTGTTATTTATGTTGATGATTTAATACTGACTAGTGATGAGCAGTTGATACACTCATGCAAGGAGGAACTTGCAAAGGAGTTTGATATGAAGGATATGGGCCTCCTTCATTATTTCCTTGGATTGGAAATATGGCAGCGAGATGGTGAACTTTTTGTGTCTCAAGGAAAGTATGCAAGCGAGATACTAGGTAAGTTTCACATGGAGGGTTGCAAACCCATGGATACTCCTCTTCTAGAAAACTGGAGGAAAGAGGATGCTACTTTTGGAGAGGTAGTGGATGCTACTTTCTATTGACAGTTAGTGGGTTCGCTAATGTATCTAGTGAACACAAGACCAGACATTTTCTATGCGGTTAACCAGCTGAGTCAAACGATGGTTAAGCCTACCAAGATCTTTTGGAAGGCGGGTAAGCATGTCATGAGATACCTGAGAGGCACATCTGAGTATGGATTATGGTACAGAAAAACGGATGAGGTGAATTTGCATGGCTTCACAGATGCAGATTGGGCGGGTAGCCCAACGGAAAAAAAGAGCACATCAAAGGGGATCTTTAGTATCGTATCTACAGTTGTTTCTTGGTACAATAGGAAGCAAAGATCTTTGGCACTCAGTTCAGTGGAAGCGGAATACATGGAATCGATTCAAGCTGCATGTGAGGTTATCTAGATGAGAAATATCTTGCTTGGTTTGTTTGGTTCTCATTTAGATCCGACAGTGATTCATTGTGATAATCAGAGTTGCATTAAACTCTCAATTAATATTGTGTTTCATGATATATCTAAGCATATAGATATTTGGTATTGTCATATCATAGATTGTGTGCAACAAAATATCATGTTGCTCCAGTACATTCCTACGGAAGATCAGGATGAAGACATTCTGATGAAGGTGCTCACCGGGAGAAAATTTGAATACCATAGAGACAGGATCGGGGTGAAGGATAATCCCTTTCTTTTAGAGGGAGTGTTGAGATTCAACAAGAAGATCCTAGTGAAAATTATGCACCTACACTAGGATGGAGCCTCGGGCTATTTTTAGGTAGAAGTCTTATTTTAGATGATGAGAAAATTCTATTTATAGATATGCCTATTTATAGATGGTGAGCGAATTATATTTATAGATGTATGTCGACTATTATTATCCCTTAATAATAGTTGGACAATCAATATTAGTCTATTCTCAATGAGCACTTGGAAATAGTTAACTGAAGTGGAAAATCAGTTAGCTATAGGAAATTTGAGTTCAAAGGTTGACTGGTGGGACATGCAAGTCAAATTAGTTGTAACTGAGTGATTCAAAGTTGTAATAGAGTTGGATGTGTAGTTATGTGAGTTGTGAAGTAGTTTAACTCGGTTAAGTGAGTTAATCTCAGTTGTACTAGTTGTAACTGAACTTACACTAGTGAGAGATCAATGAATTAATTATTAATTAATTCGCAATCAGTGATCTCACATGCAACTGAAGATTTACCATTGTTAACTACATGCATGTCAAATCCAGTGGAGACCCAATTGAGATAACAAGTGAAAGAGACAGTTTGACTATCATTTGTGACATTAGTGAGTGCACTCATGCAACCACACACACATTGGATGTGCCCATGAGGATTGTGCAGCCTAGGAAAGAGGAATTCATTCATTGCAGGGATTTCCATTAGCGTGGATTGCGCAAAGGAGGCAGGATGTATGGAAGCAGTAAATTAGCACATGAATTTGTCAGTTTTTGTATGACAGTGTTAGACGATTGTATATTGTACTGAGAGCTCTTGGATTAGATTTTTGTATGCAATTGTTTCATAATCCATGATATATACATAATATATGATAGTGGGGTTTTTAGCTTTATGCTTTCCTGGTAAAACATATGTGTTATGTGTGATTGATCTTTCTTCTTGATATTGAAATTGGCGATCGTGTTTTAAATTACGCAAGAATATTTGTAGAAACGATTTTGTATTTAACAGTGGCATATAATTGTTAGATCAGGAGAATCCAAGCAATACATAATTTGTATTGAAATTTCTATAATACAGTAAGAAAAGAAAAAATAGGCTCATACTGATTCACTCCCCACTCTGATTATAAGTGTACCAACAATTGATATCCGAGTGGGTTCCTTCGTAAATAGTCTAACCAATGGAAGGTAAATCCTTGCAACACACATGGATAGACATGAAGGTTTCTCTACAAACAAAGCTACATTATTTGATGGATCAAAGTATTCCTTCTAAAGCATAAGAATGAGAACATACATGATGGCTCTTGGGTTTGAAATTTGGAGTGTAGTTAAAAACAGTTACAAAAATCCAACAACTCCACCTATAGATGCAGATGGAAAGAGGCTTGGTGAAAATAATGTTGAATCCATGAATGCAATTTTTTGTGGTTTAGTTTAGCATAATAATATTTTTTCAAAGTCATGCATTTTGTTTCAACAAAAGATATGTGGGACAAGTTACATAATATATATGAATGGGATGACAAGGTCAAAAAGACAAAATTACAAACCCATAGAGGAAAATTTAAGAGCATTATGATGGAAGAAGACAAGAGTATTGCAGCCTATTTTCTTGGCATGGATGAGATTTCCAACACCATCATATGATTGGGTGAATAGGTTTAAGAAATCATAATTGTGAAAAATATTCTTAGCTCACTTCCCTCAAGATTTGATCCCAAGATATATGTCATTGAAGAAATAAAGGACCTGGACAATCTGACAATGGATGTGCTACATGGAATCCTCAATGCATATGAAATGAGGATAGAAATTGATAAGCAATAAAAGACATCAAAGAAGGAAGAAAATTTCAAGGAATCGAAGAAGACAAAGACTCGGATAGTGAATAAGATGCAAAACATGTCAACTTTGTCAGAAAGTTCAAGAAAGGTCAGGAAAATACAAAGGTAATCTTCCCTTTAAATATTTTCATTATGGAGAAGTAGGAAACTTAGATTTTAAATGTCTTTATGAAAAAAAATAGAAATAGTAATGAAGAAGAAGATTCTAGCTTCAAGAATTACAAAAAGGGCAAGAATGAAAAGAGAAGAAGATTTTAGCTTAAACAATTACAAAAAGGGCCATAAAATTCTTGTTGTCATAAAATAAAGATCATATTTGTAGATTGAAGAAAACACTTTATGAACTAAAGCAATCCCCTAGGGCATGATATTCAAGACTTGACGAGTACTTTCAGCAACAAGGTTTCAAAAGAGGAATTGCAGATAGCAATCTCTATATAAAAACCGAAGGAGAAGATCAATTAATTGTTGTAGCTTACATGTATGATATTATATTTGGTGGAAGCAAAAATGATATGTGCAAAAAATTTTACAAAGAAATGAAAAAAAAGTTTGAAATGTCCTTGCTTGGTGAACTGACATTTTTTCTTGGGTTACAGATTACATAATCCAGTAAATGGATATTTATTTCACAAACCAAGTACATTAAGGAGACGTTGAAGAAGTTTGAAATGGAAGACTGTAAACCTCTTAACACACCCATAATCACTGGTTATAAATTGAGAAAAGAGAATGAATCAAAGGAAGCAAATCAAACTCTGTACAGATCAATTATTGATAGCCTACTATATGTGGTAGCTTCAAGGCCATATATTATGCAGGAAATAGGGTTAGTTGCAAGGTTTCAATCTGCACCAAAGGAAACATATGTGCATGCAGTAAAATGGATATTTAGATATCTAAAAGGAACTTTGGATTTTGGTTTATGGTTTATGGTATCCCACAAGTAGAAGCTTTACACTGACAACTTACATAGATGCAGATTGGGCAGGTAGTGTGGATTATAGAAAGAGCACCATTGGTGGAGCATTCTTTTTAGGAAATAGTCTAGTATCTTGGTTAAGCAAGAAGCAATCATTAGTTTCTCTATCCACAACAAAAGCATAATATGTTGCAGAAAAAACATGTTGTACACAAATTGGTCTAGATGAAACAAATGTTGAAGGACATTAAGGTAGAGTATAATCAACCAATATCAATATTGTGTGAAAATACTAGTGCAATAAATATTTCAAAGGATCTTGTTATGCATTCGAAGACAAAGAATAGTCCAATCAAATACCATTTCTTAAGAGAACAAGTCACATAACAAAATGTCAATATGGAATATATTGGTACTAAGGAACATATTGTTGATATCTTTACAAAACCACTTCTTAGAGAAACATTTGAGTATCTCAGCTAGAAACTGAGAGTGGCACCTATGTTATCCAACCACTAGAGCGCTTCAAAAGAAGCACAAGCTCAAGGAGAGTTGCAGAAAGAAAGAAGGTTTCTAGTTGCAGATATGGAGGTCAAAGAGTAAAGAGTAAGGGGGAGAAAATCCATTTGCCATTGATGTCAAAGGGGGAGAGTAAAGAGAAAGGGGGAGACTTGTAGATAGAAATAATTAAAGGAGATATGGAAACAATTAACTGAGATGAGAGAAAAATTGTGAAATTCATCAAGTTTAAGAGAAACACTTTGTAAGATTTATAGTCACAATAGATTGGGGGAGTATTATAATTGACTAAGGGTTTCCATCAATGAAAAAGGGGGAGTTTGTTGGAAACATTGTTATCATTGATGTCGAAGACAGAAGGAGACTACCAACCTTTCTATCTTTAGCGAGCTCCTAAATCTGACAGAGCCACTATCTATAGCGACATGACTAACCGAACTAACCTTCAAACCTTTGGGTTAGCAAGCATGTGTTAGCTCCCCTAGTGGTTGGTTGGATGGTTATCAAGATCAGAGTAATGCAAGAAAAATCATGGTGATGTGGAAAAATATGGATCATTGATCATTGACCGAAAATGATCAACGGAACCAGACTGACAAGATGTGAAGAGTTTAGTGAAATGTTAACATTACGGGGGCCCGATGGTTAACCAGACAAGAGTGAATACTTAAAAGCGCATTGTTAAATTCCAGGGGCCTAGTAGTCTGGTGACCCGGTGATCTCGGTGCCTAGTGGCCCGGTATACCGAATCAAAGTAATAATTTAAAGGTGTATCATTAAAGTGGACCGATGACCCGATTTCCCAGTGCTCTGATGGGTTCATTACCTGGTGCTCTGGAAAGTCTGATACTCGATACTTTGGTGGTCTCAATATGCTGTGAACATAACCAATCGAACTTGAAGATCAACGATCAATATTTAATCCAAGACTTATCCGACGGTTGTTGAGACTTAAGGTTTGTGTTGTGTGTATTTTTCAAGAGACCAATGACCTAGTGGCATCATTAATCTAGTTATCAGTGAATAGATCGTGTACGAAATTGGAGGAAACTTGGACTAGTTACAAAGGATTTTTTGCAACTCGATTTAAAAAATCAAGGCATTTGGAACCAACCCTGTGAGCACTATTTGCGGTATAAGAACGAATCCTTGGACGTATGGGCTCGATGTATGAAGTCGACCATCCATTAAATGAAATTGTCATCTGACTCAGGGCCGACCCATAAATTTCCCTATGTTGAGGCCTATAATAATGATGCCCTAATCCATTTTAAGGTGAGCGAGTGGAGAGAAGTTGAGGCTCTGATTTTCTCAGGTGCTAGAGAATGAAAGAGAGCAAGATGTAATCATCTAAGGGTAGCAGGGAGGTTCAAGGTCAAATGTAGAAGATCGAAAGTATCGATGAGTGTTAACAGGTGGAGAGTTCAATGAAAATTAAAATAATGATAGAGTATTTGTTGAAATAATATATTTATGCAGGTGGAATCTTGAACTGAAGTTTTTGTACAGATGGTAGTTTAAGAAGAATTTCATCCATAAAGAAAAATTGAAGGTTGATATCTCTAGCAGGTTAATTTTCAGCAAATATTGTAATTGTAGGTTGGTTCCTACAAGTGTTGTTGAGTTGGTCCTCGGGTGAAGGGATTGGTATCTCTTTCAAGTGGGTGCCTATAAACATTGTAATAGATTGGTGTCTATAGCAAGTTGTTTCATGTGAACATATTTCAATAAAAATTTCTCGTGGTTTTCTCCCATTTGGGTTTCCACGTTAAATATGTGTATTGTGCACTATATATATATATATATATATATATATATATATATATTATTGATTGCTTATGGTTGGTAAAGTAATTAAAGGATAAGTGTAATACAATAAGAAAAGAAAAATCAATATCATACGAATTCACCCCCACCCCCCGCTCTCAGTATAAATAAGTGTGTCAATAGGTACCAAGGTGGTCAACATGATAGGTCAATTTATAGAAGGCGCATATTCCTAATAAGAAGTCTGATTAAGGTTATATTTGCAACATTTATAAGCTATCAATATGTAGAACAATGTCAACAAGATGGAAACTTCATGCACAAAGTTAACCCCAAAAATGACCATTTAATGGTTCAAACAACCTCTGAAAGTTTCAAGACCCTAAATCACCAAAACAAGACCTACCACCAAAATGGGCCCTACAAGCCTTTAGAACCAATTTTTCCACCCAAAAAGTACCAAAATAGATGACAAATATATAGTGATCCATTTCAAATCAAGAAGTCTACAACGAGATATATTTTTTCTTTTAGTTTATGACCCATACATGTTCTAGTAAAAATAAAAAATATATATATACTTTCTACTACTAAGATAGAATTGGTCGAGGAAAGTAAAGAAACCTTATGTATTAAATCATTTCTTGAGGGGATTGATAAACTTTGGTTCAAATGCATGTTGATAATCAAGGTGTTGTATTTATTTCCACTCACATAGGGTATCATTATAGGATGGAAAATGTTGATCTACATCAACACTGCATCAAAAACTTGATGAAGGCATTCCTCAGTTGGTGCATTGTCCTTCATATCAACATGATGTAAATATTATCACCAAATATCTCACATAATCAATGTGTCAAATTACAACAACTTGGGATGATTGAAGTGACCATCAATGGGGGATTGATATGATGATTCCTTCTCTTTCTTGTAAACCATGTCCTAGTTAAGCGTAAACAAGGATGTTGGTGTTATTAATGTTCCACTATATTTTCTACAATCTTGACTTAGTGCGCATTAAATTCATTTTATGTAAATCCCTAATGGTCCATCATTAATGTGGCGGTTAGAAGTGTTGATATTATGGTAGTTGCAGGAGGTATTAACCTCCGTCTGTACCTTTGACTATAATAGAATATTATGGGAAGAAAGAGAAACCCTAAACAGATGTGTAAAAACCATAGAAGACAATTTGGCTCAGTAAAAGAATTAATATTAAAGTACTAGCCTCTAAAAGGACAAGTCGACCCAGATAGGTGACAAGAACCACTATAATAGAGGGTTCTCTAGCTCATTTGTACACAGTGACCTCACTCACTCTCTCAAGTATGGCGCAAGTTTGGAGTTGCAATTGCAAGGATGGAAGGTGGATATTTTGGGGTGGTTCTTGGTCTCTCTCTCTCTCTAGCGCTATCTAGCCTAAGATATGCACCCTACCTCTTAGTATCTCGTGGTGGTATTCTTGATGAAATTCTTGGTGGTATATTGATATTCTTGGTGATATTCTTGGTAAATTCAACTACAACTGTTGTAGTTGAGTAGTGTTCATGTTCTGTGGTTTTGGAACTTTCTGTTTGGTGAGCTATATTTGGAAAAAGATGCACTCTCTTGGTTATCTGTTGGTTCTAGTGATGCTTCCAGAATCATTCTATCTAGCAAAGATTATGGTGCTTGGGGGTGGTTGTGTGCCTATGGTTGGGTGAAAATATTGTGATATTGGCTATGGTAAAACAATCACATCGAATATTTTAACAGGTTATGGGCCCACACTACCTTCAGAATAGTCTAACCGTCGGAAGGTAGAGCGGGATTTCTTTGTCAAGCTTGTTGTAGCACCAGTTGCAGTTGCAGCTAGGGTTTTTTATTTTGCAGTTGCAACAAACCCTAATCCAACTCTTTGGGCACCTTAAGTGAAGTGTTGGACCTAAATTCTATATATTATAGTGCACCCTAACCTAGCGCACCCTTTAGTGTCCTCAGCCAGCAAAAACGTCAAGTTTGAGTTTTTGGCCAAAGTCAAAGTCAAAAGTTGACTGGTCAAACTCAAAGTAAAAGGTTGACTTTTGGTCAAAATTGATTTTTTGGTCAATTGAAATTTCAGGATTTATAGCTTTTTCTAATCATTGAACCTTTTTTATTCATTTTCTAACCTCTTCTTGTCAAAATGATGTCTAGTTCAAATTAGGAGACAAGCTGAATGATGCTGCAAATTTCAAAGGTATGCACTTGTATATGTTTTTCTTGTTATATCATCCAACAAAGCATGAGTGTGTTTTGCAAGGAATGTACAAGATACCTTGTCCAAGCAGTGATCTTGGATTCAATACATTTAGAGGAACAAACAGTTGAAGCTCCAGGTTCCAGGTTTGATTGATCAAATTGTTAAGTTTCAAGTTTGATAGTTGTTATAGTACAAGTAAACACTATAGTTGTGACAAAAATCTTTGAAAGGTTCTATTACTATTAGGTATACTTGGTTGCATGTAAGTACTATTGATATAGATGCATATTGCACTTGTTTGTAAAATGAACTAACTTCTCCTCTAGGAGATATTTCTTGTTCTCGGGAAGGTCACCTTGGTAATTCTATGATCCTTGTTACCATAGATATGTTCTTATAAAAATGCTATTGGAAATACTTTTTCTCTTGTTGTACTTGTTTCGGGCAGGTCACGGGTGATATCTCTGAGAAGGAGCTACAGTGACAGTTGCAAACATAGATCATATGACTCCATCAAATGTTGAGATAGGTGATCTCACCAAGTACCAACTCTAAAGGAAGTGTGGAAATAAAAATGATTTTTTGAACATCATTCACTCATATACAAGAAAATCTGATAATGGAGGAGAATACACCTCCAAGGAGCTCGTTTCCTTTTGTAAAGCAGTCAAGATTAGGAGGGAGTTAATTGTCCCATATAATCCTCTACATAATGGTGTGGTGGTGTTATCGCGCAATCTGTACTTTCCCAAAAACCAATTTAATTGAGACAAGATTGGCATAACAATGAGATGACCTATCATTGTCACCTTAATAGGAAATCCCTTTCTTTTAGGAGTAGGAAAGAAACTATCCCAAGGGAGGCGTCCCCAGTGACCTAAAGGGTTGGTGAACTAAGACAAGGATAAAGATACCCCCCTCTCACTAGTCACTCAAGTCAAAGGATATCACAAGGTTTCTATCTCAAGGGGATGAAGCAAATGTAAAGATGAAGTGCACCTGCCCGGAACAAGACAAGAAGTAAACATATGGAAGTTTCAAGTACAAAATGATATTAGTGCTTCAATAAGATAATAAATCAGTGATATAAATGCTAGCTGATATGTAGATGAAGCAATTAATAATTTTATAACAACAATAAGTATATTACAACTGCAATATATGCTTCAGAAAATGCTCTTTAAATTCAATGAAATATATCACTTAGCACTTAGAATGATAATATCATGTCATGAACAAAATCTGAAGTGTTTATCTAGCAATAACATTCAAATATGCAGAAAATCGGTTGATTTAAGATGGTTGTAGCATACACACTTATAACAACAACAATGATAATGTATGACAACTGCAATATATCATTCATAAAATGTACTTAATGACAATAGAATATAACACTTTAAATCTTAAATGATAGCACTATGTCATATCCAAATTCTAGAATGATTTGACTAACAACAAGCTTGAAAGGGATGTTAAAATTAGTTGTAACAGAAGTTATAACATCAACAAAATAGGGTTAGTTCACTAGGCTAAATTAGTGTTAGTGGTAGTTAGTGAAGGTAGAAGTTCAAGGTTTAAAGGTTGGTTTGATTTCTCAAAGAGGAAAGAGTTGAAGACTAGTGCCTTTATGGGGGTAATGGAGTCATTAGGTGGCGGCTTTCACTTGGAGTCAATAATTACAACAATGATTATACTTGTCTAAGTAAAGGGCAAATCTTAGAAGAGTAGCACCTTAAGTCTTCTAGGATCCAAGCTTTAGGGAGGTGAGCTACTAGAGAGTAGGAGCTTCTCGTCCCTAGTGCCTTCCTCCTCCTTAGACTATTAAAATATATTAAGAGAAACAACAACTAGACAATGGCTTCTAAAGTGATAGAACTTTAGGTCTTTAGAAGTTTGTCTAGGTCAAATCACTTTAGTAAAGTATAGAAAATTAAAAGAAAATAAGTAGCACCTTAAGTTCTTTACTCCTAGGGTTTGTCAAGAAAGCAATTTAATAATATTTAACATGAATAAACAAAGATACCATAACCATTCAAAATGAAATGAAAATTGCAGATTTACTTACTCCACTAAGAATAATCAAGTCATAAAACTCTAGATTTTCAATTAAATTTACGAAAAATGATCCAAGTTGAAAATTTTAGCCTCCAAGACAAGTGTGCCTCACTATTTCAGCCAAGAAATCCCAAATAGGGTGCAAATTTCAGATCTCTCCTCTCACAATGAGATTTATGATGAAAATGAATGTCTTTTTGGTGCATTTATACCAAAATTAGACCTAAAATTAACTTTAATTCAAAATATAGGGTCGACCTTACAAAATTTTACCTTTTAATTCAAATTTACAAAAATACATCAATAAAACCCTAGTAGGGTGACATCATGCCCCTTCTAAGGTGGCGTTGAGCTCCAAGGTGGGACATCTAGCCCTGAAAAGTGGAACGTTGGGCCTCATGGAGCCATAATGTGTCATCAAGTTCCAAACATTGTGCCAAGTATCCTTTCTTTCACTAGAATATCATCTCCATGAAACCCTAACCCCTCAAGGATGACGTCATGGGCTAGGTGGGTGGTTTTTAGGCCTCCAAAGACCATCGTTCAAGTGAAGAAGGTGGAAGCTCATCTATCTAGGCCTTCCAGAGTACCTCCAAAGGAAATGACTTGCTTCTTCAATGTGTAAATCAGTCATCCCTGTCATTCCCCAGGCTTGGGGTTTCAGCGTCCATCCATGGGCTTTATGCCCTCATGAAGGTCTAAACTAGTCATCTCCTCATGAATATCCGTCCACCCGGCAAAGTCCTGCAAAGACAACAAGTACACCCTCCAAGGGTCCATTAGTCACAAGTACCATAGCAAGTAAATCACATCTAATCATCAAAGCACCCTAAGATGTGAATCAAACCCCCCTAAACCCAAACAAATGCTCAAGGATGTTATACAACTTGTCAAATTTAGGTTTGGGAAGGGTCTCAAGATGCCCTATTGGGTTAATCACTCCCAAGTCCAGGGTGTTTCCTAGGTAGAACCTATCCTATCCATGTGTGTATGTGAGATGGTGTGGGGTTAAACCTTTGGGCATGGGGTTCATGGCATACAAGGGTTTGTATTGTCTTACATATGGGTTCCTTTTTTGAGGGTGAGCCTCACCTTGTCCTTAATGCAATTTTTTCCAAGCCCACTTGTTTGTCATTCTTATTCTTAGCTTTTTATTTCATGTTTCTTTCATGTTTCAAGGAATTAGTTGGAGGCCACTGTCCTGGATTGGTGTCCATATACGACAATGTCATTCACAAATATCTCGTGGAAATTAAAAGGTTGGCTCGTGATAAGACCCCCTTTCCCTCAGTCATGCAACTAAGAGCCACTACCCTAGTTTGGTGACCAGATGATGCTAATTTCATACTGTTAAATACTTATGATCATGATAGGTCGGCTCGGATGAGACCTCCTATCCCCCAACTAACACCTTGAGTATTCATTATCATTCATTTTGTGGGTCCCTATTTCTCACAGAGAATCATTTCATTGATTTATAGGGAATCCTTGGGTGAAGCATCTCAAAGGTTTTATGATTGGATTTTATCTTTTTCCAACTACTTTTACCCTCTGGGCCTTCATCCCCTTCTTCCCATGATGTAAGGTACAATCTATTCTTGGGTCAATACACCTGAAGATCCCAAAAGGATGGGGATATGGAGGGAAAGAGTATAGAAAGTGATAATTATGGTAGGGAAGAGATGATGAATTTTCAAGGAACCACCCAGTAGCACCCTATTCCTGAGGGCAACCAACTTACTAGGACACAATGACACCCCCCTCAGGTTTAAATAAGGCAAAGAACATAAATTCCAAGCAAATGTATTAAAATAAAGAAATATTCTTTGCAACATGTTCAAATTCTTTAAATATTAGAGTGATATGTACCATGATACATTAACTCATTACCTCATGGAGCAAGACCCATTTCCTTATGGGAACCAGGCCAGTGTGGTGGATGTTGTTGTTGGTCATGTGTAGGATGCATCAATGAAAATAAGTGTCCCTCCAAGAATGTGTTTTTTCCATCTGGCTCTCGGCACTCCATGTCTACAACCTATGGACCTCGAGACATGATATCCTTAGTTACCCCTAAGTTGGGGGTAATAGGCAGAAAGGAATAACTGTTCCATTGAAGAATCTATTAAGGCAATGATGAATGACCAGAATCTATCCATGTTTCTATGGGGAGAAGCAACTATGACAGTCGTATATATTCAAAATAGAAGTCCTCATCGTATATTGAAGAACATGACTCAAGAAGAAGCCTTTCTCCAGAAATAAGCCAAGTGTTGAACACTTGAGGATCTTTGACTATCTTGTCTATATCGATTTTCCCAAGCACAAAATAAATAAGTTGGAACCTTCGGGAAAGAAGGGAATATTCGTTGGATATAGTGAGTCATCAAAAGCTTACAGAATCTATGTTCCAGGACAACAGATCGAGGCAGAGTCATTTAGATGAGATCCATGATGAAGATATTGTAGCTCCAAGACTGCAAATGTAGAGGGAGGGAGAACATTCCACCTTTGAAGAAGGATTCAAGAAGAAATAATGGAAGGAACCTGTGATGGAAGAATATTAATCATGAAAAACGATGTATGGGAAATTGTTCCTATAACTAAAGGAAATTTTGTAGTCACTTCAAAATGGGTTTACAAGATAAATCATGCAGTGGATAAAAGTATCAATAAATACAAGGCAATATTTGTGGCTAAATGGTTCTCCAAGTGGGAGGGAGAAGACTATAATGAGACATTTTCTCTAGTTTCCAGATACACCTCTATTAGAGAAATCATATCTCTTACAACATCCATGGGTTGGAGTTTACATCAGATGGATGTAAAGACTGCTTTTATCAATGAAGTAATTGAGGAAGAAGTATATATAGAGCGACCTCAAGGTTTTGAGGTACACCCAAGAGAAACCCATGTATGCAAATTAAAGAAGGCCTTGTATGGAGTCAAGCAAGCTCCAAGAGCTTGGTATGCATGAATTGATAGTACTTGATGAGACTTGGATTTTCCAAGAGCTATGTTGATCCAAATCTTTATTACAAGGTTTTGAATGATGCACATGTTGATGATTTGTTTCTGACACATGAAGAGCCTCTCATTATACAATGTAAGAGGGAGCTAGCCTCTGAATTCGATATGAAGGATCTTAATCTCATGCATTATTATTTGGGACTAGAAGTATGGAAGAAGCATGGTGAAATCTTCCTAAGGAAAGGGAATTGTGTTGTAAAGATCCTTCGGAATTTTGGGATGATGGATTGCAAGCCATGGAAACTCCCATGGTGCCAAATCTGAGGAAGTTGAGAGACTTTGATTCTGATCAAGTAGACTTGTCCCCGTACCGAAAGTTGATTGGCTCATCGATGTATTTGGTTAATACCCGACCGAAAATTTTCTTTGTAGTGAATGTTGATGATTGCAGCTATGTGAGACATTCTCCATCTTACAAACCTGTGAGATGTGGATCATTGCAACTATGTGAGTCTTTCTCTCAACTTACAAACCTGAGAGAAATCCCCTAAGAAGGGTATGTGGTTCCTTCCTAAGACAAAGATGGAACGTAGAGATGGCCTCCTCCATTCAGAGATTTGAGAAGAAATCCAGATGATTATCCAGTGGGAAAGGCGGTCTGTTGAGTTAGACGTGCCTGTGGTTGAACACAAGGTGAATGTGTGAAATCCCAAAGTGTTGGGTGCATCGTCGTGTGAACAGAAATGAAGATGATGTATTAGCCTCCTATGAGCAGCAGAGTTGACGAGAAGACTCCAGATGATTCTCCTGTGTGAGGCAGTGGGAAATAAGATATGTAGAGTGGACGTGCATGTGGACGAGAACAGGTGAACTTGTGAAGATATGGTTCTTCTGTGTAATGCAGTGAACCAGAGATATGGCATCCATATGGATGTGCCCCTAGTGGATGAGCACTAGTGCATGTATCATATACCTTGCTATATATTGTTCAAGAGTCAGACCTACCTATAACCCTAATTGTTATGTAAAGGGTACAAGTTGGCCCCACCTTAATGTGATTAATAATAAATGTAAAAGATAATTAATCTGGTTAATATTAATAATAATAATAATTATTATTATTATTATTATGTGAGTTAGAGAGGTCAGCCATTTTGATCCAATAGACACTTATGTTGATAGGACAAGTCTAATATAAGTAAAGTAAGATTCCTCATTGTGGAATCATATCTTTCTTGTGAGTTTGGAAATTTCATCAAGTACACTTCTTTGGGAAAAGTACACACCTCTCTTGGGCGCTAGAGTTATAGGGTTTGAAGCACCTTCTTGTGTGCTAGGTTTTATCTTGGTGGTGAAGGTATTTCTCTTGAATAATATAGCAAAGGATTTGGATGGGTTTTCTTCCCTTATTGAGAAGTGTTTCCCAGGTTACATCTTGTGTTCTTGTGCATGGTGCTTCTTCTTGTGATCTTGGTTGCTGCAACATTTATGGTTATGGTTAAATGATAAAATGGAATGAAATTCATGTTTAACCTAACATATTGAAAAATCAACATGGTATCAAAGCTTAGGTCTTGAAATAATCCATTGCACAAGCATCCACCAAGTCTGATCTCACCTTTTGCATAATCGTACGGCCCTTCTAGGGTTTCCAGAAAATTATGTACGGCCTTCATTTCAGTGGTGATGCAGCCCTTAATACTTGGACATTGGGGTTACTTTTGGCATAGAAGAGTACGGGCTCTTCCAGCGCATCTCCAGAATCTCTCAAAACAAAATTCCAAGAAATTTTGATTTTTGGCCCTAGGGTTTCTAGGGTGTCGAAATTTCCTACAGAATATTAATTTTGGGTTTCTAAAGAAACGTTCTCCTGAATCATAAAGAATCTATGTGACATTATCAAATTGATTTTTGGAAGTCATAATTCCAATATAATCCAAGGTTTCTAAATCAACCTAATCATTAGGTTTTCAAAATCCAATTGGCAAGAAATTGAAGAAACCAATCAAATGAAGAACAGAGCATTAGTAGAAGATAGGTTTGATGGAGCAAGAAACTTCAGCTCCTGGAAATCAAGGCTTCTAGGCATTATTGAAGAATATGACCTCTTGTATGTGACAACTAAAACTCTACCAGACACAGCTACAGAGATAGAGAAGAAGATAAGAAAGGAAGAAGATTCCAAAGCAAGAAAATTAATCATCTACTCAGTAAGAGATCACCTCTTTCCCCGTATTGCCAATCTGAAGACAGTCTATGATATGTATGAAGCTTTAAAAGGAATGTTTGAAAGTGAGAACACTCTTAGAGATATTACCTTAAAGAGCCAACTTCAAAGTACCAAGATGACAAAGGGTGACACAGTTTCACTCTTCTTTATGAAGTTATCAGATATTAAATAACAACTAGAGACCATTGGGGAAATCATGTACGATAGAGAACTTGTCTTAACCACTCTCCAAAATCTTCCAAAATCATGGGAGACTTTCATTCAGAGTATCAGTGGAAGAGAATCTCTACTAACCTTTGATATTATATGGACATATTGCACTCAAGAAGAACTTAGAATTAGATATAGAGGCGTGGAAGATTCCTCAGAAGAAAATCATGCTCGTGCACTTCATACAAAGAAGGGAGGAAAATTCAAAAGAGATTTCAGGCAAACATTTAAAGGTGAAAAGTCTTCATCAAATCTAGGTTATCAAAGAAGAGATGTTTCAGAAATTCAGTGCTTCAAATGTGACAGTTATGGACATTATGCAAGAAACTGTCCAACCAAGAAGAAGGGAAGACAATATGCTTCCACCGCTGACATTGATCCATATCCACCTCAAAATAATGAAGAAAAGAGAGAGGGAAAGTACTTCCTCTAAAACTAAAGCATGACTACAAATCAGGTAAATCAATTGATTTCAAATTTTATAGTTGATTGCATCTTTGAACAAATCCCTAGTATGGGAGCCCTCAAAGAATTGGACCATTATCCCTGGTACGAGAGTCCAAACCATATTTTATTGATTATTATGCGAGACAATCAGATATGTTATCCTTAAAGAATATATAACCATTCAAGAAAACCCAAAGAATCTCATATAGAGATTGACAGTAAGACAAGTACCTTCTCCCCCTTCAGCAGTTCAGAGGGAGACAAACATTATTACAGTTGATCCAGTTTCTCCAGTTGATATGCTCAGAGATATTGCAGTAATACTACCTAGACTCACTCTGCAAAAGACAAAGAAACATACTAGCCAGAGGTTTCTCACAAATAGAGGGAGTTGTCTATGATGAGACACTTGATCCAGTGAACCCAATACACTTCCATCTGTACTACTATCCACGAGTTGGAAACTATATCAGTTAGATAAATTCTTGATGAGTTTGGATTTCAACAAGAGTGTTGTTGATACAAATCTAAATCATTACAGTATTGGTGATGAGAGCATGATCCTGATGACTTATTAAGATAGCTTTATTGTTGGATACAAGTAATCCTTGCCTTCCGAATTCTAGATGAAGAATCTAAGTATGATGCACTACTTGGCACAAGAAGTATGACAGAGGACCAATAAAATTTTCCTGCGTCAACGAAAATATACAGTGAAAATATTAAATAAGTTTAGTATGACAGAATACAAAATCCAGCGTGATGGATTTAAAGAAAAATATTGTTGATGGTTCAGAGGAGACTGATCCATAGTTGATTGGATCATTGATGTATCTAGTTAACACCAGACTTGATTCATTACTTGCAATGAATTTTCTTAGTCATTTCATGAGTCAACCGAGACAGACTCACTAGACAACAACAAAACATGTATTGAGATATATATGAGGCACAGTTGGATATGGCCCGAGATATGCGTCCAATGTGAACTTGATTTTGCAGGATATGTCGATTCAGATTGAGCAGAAAGTACAGTGGATTGACAGAACACATATGGTTGTTGTTCTACCGTGAAGTTTTCCATGGTTTCCTGATGCAGCAGGAAAAAAAACTCTATGGCCTTGAGCACCACAGAGGCAGAGTATATAGCATCGAGTGTGCGAAGAAATATGGCTTCACAAGCTTCCGACAGATTTACTTGACCATGAGATGGATCCTATGATGATAACCAAGAGACGTGTGTAAAACTCCTTGAAAACCCAGTGTTTCCTGATGGATCGAAACACGATGAGATGAAATATCCTTATATCAGAGATATGATGCAAAGGGAAATCGTACACATATAGTACCTTCCTAAACATGAGTATATTGCAGACTTCTTCACCAAACTAACTTGGTGAAGAATTCCTTCCTAGTTGAGAGGGAGTATTGATGACTCCAGCCAAGACAAAATTCAGAGTACATCCGTGTGAAACTTGGCATGATGAAGAATGCCTCCCTAGCTAAGAGGGAGTGTTGATGCTTGGAGCTATGTGAGACATTCTCCAGCTTACAAACCTGTGAGATGTGGATCATTGCAACTATGTGAGTCTTTCTCTCACCTTACAAACCTGAAAGAAATATCCTAAGAAGGGTACGTAGTTCTTTCCTGAGACAGAGCTGGAACGTAGAGATGACCTCCTCCATTCAAAGAGTTGAGAAGAAATCCACATGATTATCCAGTGGGAAAGGCGATCTATTGAGTTAGGTGTGCATGTGGTTGAGCACAAGGTGAATGTGTAAAATTCCAAAGTGTTGGGTGCATCATCATGTGAACATAAATGAAGATGATGTATTAGCCTCCTCTAAGTAGCAGAGTTGACGAGAAGACTCCAAATTATTCTCCTGTGTGAGGCAGTGGGAAAGAAGATCTGTAGAGTGGATGTGCTTGTGGACGAGCACCGGTGAACGTGTGAATATATGGTTCTTCTATGTAATGGAGTGAACCAGAGATATGGCATCCCTATGGATGTGCCCCTAGTGGATGAGCACTAGTGGGTGTATCAGATCCCTTGTTATATATTGTTCAAGATTCAGACCTGCCTATAACCCTAATTGTTATGTAAAGGGTACAGGTCGACCCCACCTTAATGTGATTAATAATAAATGTAAAAGATAATTAATCTAGTTAATATTAATTATAATAATTATTATTATAATTATAATGTGACTTAGAGAGGTCGGCCCTATTGACCCAATAGACACTTTTGTTGATAAGTAAAGGAACATTCCCCATTGTGGAATCATATCTTTCTTGTGAGTTTGGAAATTTCAGCAAGTACACTCCTTTGGGAAAAGTGTGCACCTCTCTTGGGCGCTAAAGTTATAGGGTTTGAAACATCCTCTTGTGTGCTAGGGTTTATCTTGGTGGTGAAAGTATTTATCTTGAAGAATATAGCAAAGGATTTGGCTGGGTTTTCTTCCCTTGTTGAGAAGGGTTTCCCAGGATACATCTTGTGTTCTTGTGCATGCTGATTTTTCTTGTGATCTTGGTTGTTGCAACATTTATGGTTATGGTTAAATGCTAAAATGGAATGAACTTCATGCTTAACCTAAGTTATTGAAAAATCAACAGTGAACAAGTTGAGCCAGTTCCAGGTGGAACCTAGACATGATCAATGGATAGTTGCAAAGCATATTTTGAGATATCTTCATGGGACACTAAACTATGGTTTGAGATATGCCTCAAACAGTGATGTACCGCTACATGGATTTATCGACTCAGATTGGGTAGGGAATGCAGATGACAGAAAGAGTACTTATGGTATATGTTTCAGTTTGAGCTCTGTTATGATATTATGGGCTAGCAGGAAACAAAAGTTTGTTGCACTCAACACTACAGAATCAGAGTATATTGCAGCTTGTGATGCTTGTACGGAAGCAGTATATATCCATAAGCTGGTTTCTTGACTATCTGATCAGGTGGTGGATTCGACTGTAATATAATGTGATAATCAGAGTTGTGTGAAGCTTTCAGAGAACCCCATGTTCCATGATAGGTTGAAGCACATTGAGATAGAGTATTATTTCTCCGTGATAAAGTCCAGAAGGGAGAAGTGATTCTCCAATACATCTCCATCGATGAGCAGACAACTGATATTTTGACGAAGCCTCTATCTAAGATAAATTTTTCATACTTGAGGGACAAGCTGGGACTCATGGAGATTTATCCCTTGGTTGAAAGGGAGGAGATGACTTCCTCGGTTGGGAGGGAGTGTTGATATATGGCATCATGGATAGTTAGTGTGTTGGTGGATAGAAATTCCCCCTGTGGAGAATGGTCCAAGTGGACAGAATGTTGATTGGTATCATGCTAGTACATATTAGATATGATGCTTTAGCATCATGATAGTACAACTTAGATATGATATAGATGTCTTGAGATGCATCATGCTATTACAACTTAGATATGATGCATTAGCATCATGCTAGTACAACTTAGAGATGATGCATGTGTCTGGGCCGCATCATGCTAGTACAACTTAGATATGATGTAGATGACTCGCATCATGCCAGTACAACTCAAAGCTGGTGCATTGACACCATGCTAGTATGGATTAGATATGATGCCCACCATTCCAGTACAGCTTAGATATGATGCATTCACATCATGCTAGTATGGATTAGAGATGATGTAAACAATACTCCACATCATGCCAATACATCTTAGATATGATGCATTCACATCATGCTAGTATGGCTTAGAGATGATACAATGGAGAGGATGGTTTTTGTAGCCATTATGGGGCATTCAACATCTATTGGGACAATTATTCTTCTAGGATGTGTTAGCGATAAAAAATACACTGGTATTTTTTATAGTGTTTTTTCTACTTTTACTTAAACACACTCATTTCTCAACTTTAACAAATATCTAGACCTCATTTTCCCCTTAGTTTTGATAAGCTCCCATAGATCTCGTTGCCAAATATTGATTTTTCACCCTACATTCCAAAAATATTAAACAATAAACTATCTTTTAGATCAAATTTCTAAGTCCTTTGATCTTTTAAGATTTTCAAATAAAAATATATATTCTATTTTTGTAAATCTTTCCAAAAAATATGTGGTGTGTGCACACATGTGATCTAGGTCTAACCTAATTCTAAAACCTAAAAATATGCATACCATATACTTAGAATTTTGTTTAAAGCTAAATTAAACCTATTTGGTTTTATGGCTTTTTACAAAAAAATTGGGAGCCCAACCTAAACCACAAGTGATGTCGACACACCAAGCCAAAGCTATGAGTTAAGCTATATTTTCATTCAAGTCAAGTCACGAATAAACACTCAAAGCCCAGCACTTAGCATTGAGTTCCTTACCTCTCACCACACCTCATCAACTATATCAGATATGCATGGGAGCATATAAAGATAGAAAAATTATAAATCCCAATACATGTGGGATATTGTTCAAGAGGTTAAAATAAAAAATAAAACGCAGACAACTTCCAGGTGCCAGGTGTCGAATTCTACAAAGGTAGAAGGGATCGAGTTTTTATTATGATTGTACAGGTGTTTAGGGAGATCCATTGCATATCAGGCCACAAGGAAAATCCATGAATCAGCTAATGAATCTAGTTGTGAATCAAGCCATGTGCCAAGCTAATTGATGATACAGATGCCCGATTTTGCAGGCAGAAAAGATTGCACAGTTGTCCAATTGAGAAATGTAGCATTGGTTGTTGGAATGATCGACAGGACGAAGGCATCTGGCCATGAGGAGGAGTGCAGAGCCACGAGCACTTCAAAATACACGAATGATGAGGATCAAAGACATTGATCGTGACAACAAGTCTGTAACAGGAGTTCTAAGGGTATTATTTCTTCGGGTATTAATGATTAAAAATGTGACAGCGAAGCAATTGATTTATCAAAGGTGTCAAATGCTTTCTACCAGTAGATGAAATGATTTAGGTATCATCGTTAGGTAAATCACATATCCCTTCTGGGTCAATTTCAAATGCCTCAGTGATGTCATTGTTTTATGCACACTTATGTGTGTTGCGGTCAATGCGCTCTTAACTATTCAATCCTACTCACGATTCATTGGAAGATTTGTTAGCAAAGTTAGAAGGTGCAGATCAAGAATTTTGTTTCACAAATGGGATGGTTGCTTTTCCTGTTGTCATACATTTTGTAGAAGCAATTTTGGTCCATTAATTATGGCAGCATCCTCTGATGCATCAAAACATGAGTATAAGTTTGTTGGGAAAAATGTTGCACTCACCATGGTAAACTCTTCTCTGATAACTATCAAATTGGGTCAAGAGATTTCCAAGTACTTCTACAATCAGTCAGGAACATGTTAAGCAGGGAATCGACAATACAGAGAGTTGCAAAGAACGAAGGATATCAGATAGTCACAACAAAATGAGAACCAGAACCTCAGCCAGAACCAGAGCCAATATGTAAAATGATCATTGTTACAGCTCATCACTTTGTAGTGTGCTTATATATCATTGTTATTTATGCCAGTGTAGTGTCTTTGGAATTATGTCGAATCAACACAGTGTCCATCTGATTCAAAGGGAAACAATGTGCATACAATTCTTCTGCTTATATAGAAGAGGTTGTATGCTCAAGAAGGTCTAAAAGAAGAGGGTGTATTCTGGATAATTGTTAAGTACCTATACCAGATCTGAAAATATACTTCAATAATACCAAGAATAAATCATAAACCATTCACCATAACATGAACACAAGAAATAGAGAAAACCCTTGAGGTAGGGTAACACCATATATTAATCCTTATGGAAGGATAAAACTCCTCAAGCAATCCTTGCTTGTTCAATCACAATATTCTTCATTATTGGAGGTAGCTAGAGAGGTAGTGGGGGGGCCCAGAGGGCCCATAGTGATAATAGTGGAGGTCATTCAATGTAAGGTGGACTAGGTCCACTATATTATTAAATAAGGCCCACTATGGTAGTTAGATATAATAAATGTAAGAGGACTTCTTAGAAGGTTCTACTTCTAGAAGATTCTTCCCCTAGAATGTTCTTAGGTGATAGTAGCACTATATAAAGAGGTTTAAGAAATGTAATGAGACATGAAAAAAAATATTGTATTTGGAGCGGTAGCTCAATAGGAGGATGCCTCCTCGAAAAGGCAAGTGAATAGGAGAGGATCCCTTCCATAATAGGATCCATTGTATGGTGTTTCCCTACCTCAAGGGTTTGGTAATAATAAAGTGTGGTTTCTTCTATCTTGCTTTGTGGATCTATTGTGTATTTAGTATTTGTGGTTATTATATTGGTAGATCTGGTTTTGGATCTTAACAATTGGTATTGGATCTTAACAAGTGGTATCAGAGCACTTTCCAGGGCTGGAGTTGTGGGCAACTATTTTTATTTTTGCAGATTTTTTTTTTCGGTGAAGAAAAATGAGGGCCGCGACATTCCAGACAGTTTCAGTATATTTTTGTACAAAATTTGCAGAAAAGGGTTGTAGATCTGAGTTCCTCTCAGAAAAACACCCAAGTTAAAAAAAACGATCGTCCGAAACGGAGTCCGGAAGGTCAAGATATTGAGGTTTTAAAATCTGCAATTTTTCAGGGTTTTTTCTGTGGACGGCGGTGCGATTTGTTTTTATTTCTGTAGCATTTGGAGGCCAAATTTTACCAAATAAATTACATATCTGAGTTATTCTCACAATTTTACCCAATTTCAAAAAACAAATCAGCCGAAACGGAGTCCGGGAAGTGAAGTTATGAGCATTTCAAGTTCAGCAGTTTTTTAGGGTTTTTCCAGAAAAAACCGCGATTTTTTGCCGAAACTTATTGGGTCTATTTTTTTTTTTAGTTTTTTCATGAAGGCTACAGGACCGAAGATTTCATAGAGTGCTCATATGGCTATTTCGTCTCAAAACTTGAAAAAAATTCTTGAATCATTCAAAGCCCAATTGGATGATAGATTGGATGCATTTGCACATGGCCTCACAAACAACCTCACATATAGCGTCACATATGGCCTCAATGATAGTTTTCGTAGTATTCAATATTCATTGAACAACATGCAGGTAA
>ML780538.1:195685-212954 GCA_009831015.1 Picea engelmannii | reverse complement strand
ACCTCACTCTTGGCCTTCAGGAAATAGATCCAAGTCTTCCTCGAGTAGTCATCAATAAATGTGAGATAATACTCACAACCACTCAAGGACTTCCAAGACATGGGCCCACACACATCCATGTGTACTAAATCCAGTATCCCAGCTGACCTGTTGTCACTGCTGGGGAACGATGCCTTGGAAAACTTGCCAAGCGCACACCCTCTGCAAACATCCTGATGCTCTATGTTGATCTGTGGCACTCCGGTCACAACCTCTCTCAATCCTCCAAGAGCCCCATGATGTAGGTGGGCCATCCTACGATGCCATAACTCACATAACTGTCCGCTGCTGTTGCTACTAGCCACCAATGCAATAAGTGGCTGAAAAAGTAATCTATACAGATCTCCCTCTCTCACTCCAATCACCTGTCCTGAGTCTTTAGAACACCCTCGAGGATATATCAGTACCTCGGTGCCTCTAAATGAAACATCAAAACCTCTGTCCTAGAGGGTGGAAACTGAAATCAAGTTCTTCTTCATCCCAGGGACGAAAATAACATCAGTAAATGATATAGGTGGAAAGTTCTCTCTCCTAAAAGAAACTGTGCCAATCCCAACAACTGTGACTATATTGTTATCTCCAAGAGAGATATCTATCCTGACCTCAGTGCCTCTGAGGTTAGAAAAATGCTCTCAAATACCAGTCATGTGGCTCGATGCCCCGCTATCAATATACCAGATATGTGGTGAGTACTCAACCGAACTGCAGCATACATGAAAAGCACATTCTTTTTGAAACTGAGTGAAAGTCTATCTCCTCTATTGTAGCCGTTGTACCACCCTTCTTCTTCTTCCTGTTCGGACACTGTCCAGCATAGTGCCTGAACTTCTTACAAACAAACCACTTCACTTTGCTCATATCTCTACCATGACCACTGCCCTGACCACTGCTACTCTCTGCTCCTCCACTCCGCTGTGGTAGGCCCCCAGTCTTGGGACCTTGCCGACCACCCCGGCCGGTCTTCTTCTTGCCCTTCTCCCAAAGAGCAATATCCTCCTCACCCTGACCAGTCTGTTGTTGCTGCTATTGCCTCTGTCCAGAAGCCTCTGATGCTAATCTGATCTCCTCCTGGACGAAGTCATCCCACATCCTCTCCCATGTGGGTAAGGCATCTCTGGCAACTATGCCACGTACAAATGGACCCCACGGTTTGGTGAAGCTATTCAAATCTTGCCTCACCAAAGAGTTGGGTTCAACAACCTCGTCGGCGGCTCCAAGCTTGTCTCTGATCTGAGTGAATCTACTAAGGAATGAAGTCACTGACTCATCCTTGAGCATGTGAATGCCCCTGAGTCGATCATGAAGAACCATCTTCTGGTTCTCATTTGAGCTCTCATATAGCTTGCATAAAGATGCCCACATCTCATATGCATGAGCCTTCCCCGTCACATGGGGTATAATGTGATCCCGGACTGCATCAGAAATAGTCCTCTTCACCTTGTTGTTCCTCTTCCTGTATTCTGCCACCAAGACGGGAGCAGTGACAGGAATGGGGGGAACAACCGCCTCGACTATATCCCATAGCTCGAGGTCCTCCAAGACGAAGACCATCCTGGCCTTCCATGACAACCAGTTGCTAGTCCCAGCTAGCCTGTCCTCAACTCGCATTTGAGATGCTGACATCACTGCCAATCTGCAAACCCCAATTGATGTTGCTCTGCGAAGGAACACACTGTCTCACTCCTGTCAACACAGGTGTGAAAAGAGACAATGTACTCTGACCTCACTCCCAACAAAATGGGTGTGAAAAGAGGTCACAAAAATCAGCCTCACTCCTACTGTGTAGGTGTGAAAAGAGACTGATCTCAATGTGTCCAAACTGCCAAAAAATCCTCTGAAAAATTCTGCCCTCTAACAACCACTGAAGGAGTCAATGGTTGTCCTCAAAATCTGCCAGAAAGAAGTATATGGCAGCCACTCAATATGCTGTCCCAACTGTCCCAAAAATCAGCCACCGAAGCTCTGATACCATGTGAAAAATCCAGGTCCTATCAGCTTGCCTTCTTGGTCTGTCTTTGACCAAGCAAAGGCTCTAATTTTTCACTGTCTTGTTTTTGTTTTCTGCTGTTTTATAACAGCCAACAGTCATGTTTCTTTTGAGCTGATTGTTATGGTTATATTCTCAATTTGAGTGCTCTAGCATGTCGTTTTTTCCATAGGAAATTAGTACATGCAACTCAAATAAATATAACACACCTAATACATCGTTTAACTGCTGATAATGAACAGATCTAAGAACTAATAGCATGCATTTGTAGACACAGTATTTTTGGTCAACATGACCCTAGACAAAACCCCCCCGGGGAAAACTAGTTTGACATCTAAATGTATATAAGAGGAAAAGAAAGTATGGGTTACAGTAAACACAATAAATGATGGAACCTGATACAATAGAAACTCCAACTGAGTTGATACACAATCTCCCTCAAGAAGATGTGCCCCTAGATGGTGCGCCCCTCATGCAAACTTCCAGAGCCACTGTAACTGCTCCAGAAATCATCTATGACGTCAGAACTGAAAACCCCTCCACATGAATGAAGCTCCAGCTGATGTCCTCACTCTGCAACTGACCTCACTGAAATCTGATGGCTAGAAATCCTACCAGGAAGGAATAAGTCTGCCAAACTCATGCGCCCTCCTCAACTGTAGAATAGCTCCAGTAAAATAATGAAGCTAGCTACTTCAAGCCTCCCACAGGGAAAGCTAGCGGCCTCCTCCAAGCTCCCTCATGCAACTGATCTCATCTCCATGGCTTGAGTTCTCCTCCTCTCATGAGCAAAACTCTCCATGAACAAGTGCGTCCTCCTTAGACCCTTTGCGCCCTCTTAGTGCAAGAATAGGAAACCTAAGAATCAATGGTTGAGATCAATCCAAAGGAATGGATGAGATCTCCCCAATCAACTCTAAATCATAACCCATTTTTGGGTTAAGTTTCTTAAGTCCACTTATGTCTCCAAAATCACCCCAAAGCGATTTAATACTCACTTTATCCAAAAGTGACCAAATTTCACTTTAACCAAAGTCAAAGTGAAAATAGACAAAAGTACTAGGTACAAAGTGTCATATCCTTCCCTCATGTGCTAAGGAGGTCAAAAGCACATGGGGAACACCTCCCAAGGTACAAATCTCAACAAGCACATCTATGGTTACTACATGCAAATTAAGTAAGGATGATGACTCACCTGATGTTGATCAAAGTTCATATAGAACAATGATTGGTAGCATGTTGTACATCACAGCATCTCGCCCAGACATAATGCATGTTGTTGGAATGGTAGGAAGATATCAGTCTGCACCTAAACAGAGTCATTTGCTAGCTGTCAAAAGGATATTCAGAGATTTGAAAGAAACAATGAACTATGGCCTATGGTATCCTAAGAATCAGAATTTTCAATTATCAACCTACTCAGATGTTGATTGGGCTAACTGCATGGATGAAAGGAAAAGCACGAGTGGAGGTGTGTTCTTCTTAGGAGATTCTCTAGTAGCATGGTTGAGTAAAAAGAAAGGGTCCATTTCTTTATCAACTACAGAGGCCGAGTACATTGTTGTTGCTACCTGTTGCACTCAGGTATTATGGATGATTCAAACACTTGCAGACTTGGAGGTAAAATACGTTGCACTGATCCTAATCCATTGTGATAACACTAGTGCCATTAGTGTGTCCAAGAATCTTGTATTCCACTCCAAGACCAAGCATATTCCCATAAAATATCATTTTCTGAAAGAGCAGGTCACCACTCAGATTGTTTAGGTCCATTACATTCCAACCACAGAACAAATTGCAGACATCTTTACTAAACCCCTAGCCAAGACACCATTTGAATATCTCCGACAGAAGTTGGGTGTCATTCTGTCTCACATCTAAGAGATTCCATCATGTTAGGGGGAGTTTGTATTGGTTGAATATTTGATACCTCCTAAGCATACTGTAACAACTCAGGGGGAGCGTGTTTACTTTGACATTGATGTCAAAAGGGGAGAAAAGGAATGGTCTGGACCAGATGCTACAGTTGGAGGTCCAAACAGATTAACGCAGTCTTTCAGGGTTGCCATCAATGCCAAAGGGGGAGATTGTTGGCATGTTTACAGGCAGGTGTGCTTGTCATTGATGGCAAGATCAAAGTATGCAGCGATGGAAAAACAGGGACAACGTAAGACTGGGAGGAGAAGCGACAGAGATCTATGGATCCCATTGATAATTCCCAATGAACGACAGATCTGAGCCCAAGGTCTAATCGGCATTGGATCTAGGAGAACCTGCACGTTCTTTAACGAGCAAGGTGAAGCGGGGTTACGAAATCCTGAAGGCAGGAGGACAGTTTCGGATACTGGGTGTTGGAAGAGTCGAGACTCTTCATCATCAGGAGTCCCGGAATCGTGAAATGAAAAGCACTGAAATCCCGAAACTAGGAGGACAATTTTTGATACCGGAAGTTGGAAGAGTCGAGACTCTTCATCATCAGGAGTCCCAGAATCGCGAAATGAGAAACACCGAACTCTCGAAAGCAGGAGGACAGCTTCGGATACCAGGAGTTGGAAGAGTCGAGACCCTTCATCATCAGGAGTCCCGGAATCGCGAAATGAGAAAACCCGAAACAGGTACATCGACCGGAGGTTCGTATACCGGGAGTTGGAGGAGTCAAGAATCGAGACTCTTCAACACAAGAGTCCCGAAGTGTCGAAGTGTGAAAATCCGAAAAGATGACCTGACTCCATTTCGGAGTTTCGCAGATCGGGACTTTAAGGTGTCGAGAACTTTCACATCAAGAATGTCGAAATCGCGATATGTGAAATCACGAAGTGATCTGGGCCGACAGATTCAAGAGGTGAATGTGGCAGACCACGTCAGAAAGGAGAGGTGGAAGACTATGACACGTGGCACGATCAGACAACGACAAGTGTCAATTTGAATTGGCATTTCAGGCTACTGGAAATCACAATTCTGAGTGACACGTGGCAGCCACTCGAGTCACGACACGTCATCGAGTGACGCAAGACTGACCTCTCTCCAGGAGTTTTTGCTTCGTGAGATTTTAACTCCATCACTCCCCCAAAGTCCCGAAGGATGAAGTCTCGGGGCAGAGGATAGTCGTCCAATCACCATGAATTGTGGACCGTTGATATGGAGATCAAAGAGTTGTAGAGAAGATCTCGAGTCGGCAAGCTCCATTTCGAAGTTTTGGGGATCGGGCAATGGAGCATAAAGAAATCCTCACATCAAGGATGCCGAAATACCGAATTACGAAATCGCAAAAGCGCTTTATGGATAAGCGCTCGAACACCGATGGTGGTCACATCGTCAAAGAGCTGTAGAGAAAAGATTGAAGCGGCAAGCTCCATTTCGTAGTTTCGGGGACCGCGACTTGGAGAGTCGAGACGACTCATCACGGAATCTCCAAAATGAAAAAGTGAGAAATATGCTTTTGGTGTAGGTTGTAGTCACAGCCATTGGTTACATCGGCGGAAGATGGCGGAAGGAGCTAATGCAGACAAGCTCCTTTTCGGAGTTTCGGGGATCGGGACATGGAGTGTAACAAAATCTTCACCACGATGATCCCAAAAGGCCGAATTGTGAAATGGCGAAATAAGCGTGAGACCCATCATTTATGATCCAACGGTGCAGGTTATTCAGAAATATGATCGAAGGGCTATTGTTTCTCTTCACAGTTAATCGATCAGTGGTGATTCAGCTGCTGAAGCGGTCTTTGGAGGTTCACAGTGTAACTACTAGAAACCACTGATGGTTTCTGCCAGAGGACTCGAAGAGACTTCTGTGTGATTGCCAGAGGAGCTTAAGAGTCTCCAGGAATCTGCCAATGGAATGAAGACTGTTCGTGGAGACAATTGACAGAGGGATGAGCGTTGAAGCCTATAACTGCAGCAGAGAGGATGAGCTCGACTGTGACAGAGAAGACAAAGAGTCTCAACTGTTGGAGAGGCTAAGGAATCTCAGCATAACACCCAGTGATGATGGACACATGGCTTTAAGAGCCAGAGAAGCTGAAGAGTTGCAATGATGAACAGGCAGAGCACTCGACATGAAGAGCATGCAGAAGCATTGCACACAGGACATGCAGAAGGTGCACAGAGACTATAAGAAGGCATAAGAAAGAAGAGATGGTTGATGTTGTTGAGAGGGCTTCAGGAGTGTAGAAGGAGGAGTGTGCAGCAGCTGAAATACAGCAGAGGAATGGTGCATTAAAGGGACATGGCATACAGTGCATAAATGGAGAAGGAAATAAAGCATAGATAAGTGTGCAGAAGACACCAATGGAGATAGAGCAGCGGAGTGTAGCAGAACAGTGATGAGACTGGTAAGCCATTGAAGAACTTTATATCGCCGTAATAAGTTTTAGTAACAAAGATTAATATTTCAGGGTGCTAGGGAGGTGCTAGGGAGGATTGTTGTCCTCAGAGATTCAAGTGGGTGCTTGAACATAGGGAGTTGTAGCTTCCATCTGGTTGCAGCCAGAGAAACCAAGGTGGCAGGGAGGAGCAAGGGGGAACTGTTGTTCTCTGTTTTATAGGTTGGTGCCTGTATGATTGGAAGTTGGTGCTTCCATCCAGTTGGTGCTGGAACACTTGGGGAGTTGGTGCTTCCTTCTAGTTGGTGCTAGAGAAACCAAGGAGTTGGTGCTTCCTTCTAGTTGGTGCTAGAGAAACCAGAGAGTGGGTGCTCTCAGCAAGTAGCAGCTTGCAAAACAGAGGTAGCAGCCTCTTTATGAATTGGTGCTCATATGTATGATAATGTAAAGAATGTAAATATTACTTATCATATAAAGAAGAAGAGGTTTTTACCCTTTATGGGTTTCCTCAGGAAATATTTGTCGCTGTGTATCTCATATGTGTGACTAATGTTGAATGTGTTATTGCTTATTTCCCTGCATTATTGTGATTGTCATTGAGTGCCTTGTAAAGAGTTTAAAATAAGCATAATTGTTTAAGCACGGTAACAACTGATTCACCCCCCCCCCTCTCAGTTGTCCAACATGTTTAGGGAGCTCCATTGTCAGGTATCATGCCACGAGGAAAAGCCACGAATTAGCTAATGAATCTAGTTGTGAATCAAGCCATGCGCCAAGCTAATTGATGATATAGATGCCCGATTTTGCTAGCAGAAAAGATTGTGCAGCTGTTCAATGGAGAAATGTAGCATTGGTTGTTGGAATGATCGACGGGACGAAGGCATCTGGCCATGGGGAGGAGTGCAGGGCCACGAGCACTTGCAAATACACGAATGATGAGGATCAGAGACATTGGTCATGGCAACAAGTCTGCAACAGGAGTTCTAAGGGTATTATTGCTTCTAGTATTAATGATTAAAAATCCAACAACGAAGCAATTGATTCATCAAAGGTGTCAAATGCTTGCTACCAGCGGACGAAATGATTTAGGTATTATCGTTAGGTAAAGCACATATCCCTTCTTGGTCAATTGCAAATGATTCAGCGATGTCATTGTTCTATGCGCACTTATGTGTGTTGTTGTCAATGCGCTCTTAACTATTCAATCCTACTCACGATTCATTGGAATATCTGTTAGCAAAGTTAGAAGGTGCATATCAAGCATTTTTTTCACAAATGGGATGGTTGCTTTGCCCGTCGTCATACATTTTGTAGAAGCAGGTTTGGTCCATTAATTATGGCAGCATCCTCTGATGCATCAAAACGTGAGTATAAGTTTTTGGGGACAAATGTTGCACTCACCATGGTAAACTCTTCTCTGTATAACTATCAAATTGGGTAAAGAGCTTTCCAGGTACTTCTACAATCAGTCAAGAAGATGTTAGGCAAGGAATCGACAATACAAAGAGTTGCAAAGAACGAAGGATATCAGATTGTCACAACAAAATGAGAACCAGAACCTCAGCCAGAACCAGAGCCAATATGTAAAATGATCACTGTTACAGCTCAGCACTTGGTAGTATTCTTATCTATCATTGTTATTTCTGCCAGTGTAAGTGTCTTTGGAATTTTTATCGAATCAACACAGTGTCTATCTGATTCAAGGGGCAACAATGCACATACAATTCTTTTGCTTATATAGAAGAGGTTGTATGCCCAAGAAGGTCTAAAAGCATAGGGTGTATTTCGGATAATGATAGATGTGATACAAGAAGCAGCATTAGATTGCAAACTAGGTTCTTCTTGTAGAGATTTTTAAGAAGAAAATGATCATGATAATGCATCACTAGGGTTAAGGGCAAACCATGAAGAGCAGACAGTGCAAAGAAATTTTAGTTTTGCAATTTTCAAGACTTTTTGAAGGCTTGCACTTTTGGCAACTTAGACCAGTTCCAAAAGGCATTGTTAGTTGCCGAAATCTCTGTGTTCGGTAGCTAACCCTACTCCATTTCAGGCCTCTAAGCCACCGAAAGCACAGACAGGGCAGAGAAGCACTCTTTTTGCACAGATTCGAGTTTCCTTGATCTGAATGCCATGAAGACGGTTTTTAATGATATATAATAATTAATGGCATCATTATTGGATTTATGTTCCAGTTTTAAAGGGTGCCAGCAAGAGGAGAAGATTGAGTTTGTTACCTAATTTTGGCAAAAAATGACCTGTTTGTCAAGGTGGCATTTTCAACTTCACCCAGCAGCTAATGAAGACTTGTGCAGTTGTCAAAGACTATAAAGGTTATCATAGATTCGAGGCATATAAAAGGCAAATAGGTTATGAAGTTTTCCAATTTTCGGTTGAAGATATGACCAGCTGTCAAAGAAGGATCTCCAGTTGCCTTGTCATCACTAGAAGTTTGTTGAAGAGGTCGAATATGTTGAAGATCAAATTATGAATCAAATTGCTCCTTGAGAATAGGATCTATTTCCTAGAATCATGTAATTGATTAGATTTGTACTCACTTGTAATTCTGAGATCCATGATAGGAGGATCTAAAACTGTTTTGTTAAACTTATTTAAATGGATAGAGGCCACAGTCTAGAGACGTTCGACTTTGGAGACTTTTTCACACTCTGTACTTAAGCTTCTCATTTGCAGACCAAATAATACAAGTTTCTTTTGCATTACCTGTTCAGATTCATATTTTCTCTATCTCATCTATATTTGCACATGGATGTTTAATTCATGTCTATTATGTTTGTCTAAAGCCTGATAATTGTTATCCTATCTTTGCTTTGATGAGTTGAATTGCAAATATCTTTTACTCATTATGACTGGCCATTCATATATCTTTATGTGTGAGTCTGTTGGCATAGTAAGAATTCTCCATACATTCACTTAAGTTACAAACCCTCTGAACAGTGAGAGTTAAAAGCCTTATCATATGGTTATGTTTATGCATGTCTTGAGACAGCAGGTCTGATTTAGTCATCTGACTTGATCCAATTAAGAGAATATTATACATTATTGAGATATTAGTTAAGTTACCAGGCATCTCTGAGATACAACCTAAGAGAGTTTCCTGGAGTGATAACAAGATGTATGTTCAGATTAGAAGAATGGTCCTTGTATCACTATGTTGAGTGAATGACTTATGCGAGACACTCTGTTGAGTGCGTTGAGCCCAACACATGACTCATTCAACATCATGCTTGATTACTCAGATGGAGTTTGGCCTTGAGAGATGATGTAGACAATGATATGATTTGATGTTAGGAGACTGTTCTACTGCATGGTGATAGCTTGTAGTTGATTACATTGGAGACTGTGGGTCTATGGACAGTATTTATGTGTTGTTGTGGTGGATGTATTCCACTGGTAATGACTGAGTGTCACTAGATAGTAGTTGTGCGCTACTAGGAGTGGTTGTGTACCACTGGATAGTAGTTGTGTACTACTAAGGATCGACACCGTTGTGATCTATTGGATGGCATTGTAGTAACTTTGTACTACTACTGAATTGCCATGGAGATTACCAGTAGTGTTGAAGGTGTTTCTTAGGCTGGTGTGCCAACCAGTAGTGTTGGAGTTTTTTGTCAACTAGATGGATAGTGATTATGATGCTTGTGACTTGATCTACGTGATCATTAGATAGAATGTGTGGCTATGATGATGCTACCTATAGAATGGTCTGCAAGACTATGTGAGGCTTTCCCATACCATGTGAAATGGATAGATGTGTTTGAGACCATTACAGTTAATATCTCCCTAGCTAGGAGGGAGTGTTGATATTATGGTAGCTGCAGGAGGTACTAACCTCCATGTGTAACCTTTGGCTAGAATAGAATATTTTGGGAAGCAAGAGAAACCCTAAATAGATGTGTAAAAATCCTAGAAGACAAGTCAGCTCAATAAAAGAATTAGTATTAAAGTATTAGCCTCTAAAAGGACAAGTCGACCGAGATAGGTGACAAGAACCACTATAAATAGAGAGCACTCTAGTTCATTTGTACACACTCACTTCACTCACTCTTTCAAGTATGGCGCAAGTTTGGAGCTGTAGCTGCAAGGATGGAAGGTGGATCTTCTGGGGTGGTTCTTGGTCTCTCTCTCTAGCGCTATCTAGCCTAAGATATGCGCCCTACCTCTTAGTATCTCTTGGCGGTATTCTTGATGGCATTCTTGGTGTTATTATGATATTCTTGGTAACTGCAACTGCAACTACTACAATTCAGTAGTGTTCTTGTTCTGTGGTTTTGAGACTTTATGTCTGGTGAGCTATCTTTGGAGAAAGATGCGCTCTCTTATTGGTTCTAGTGCTACTTCTAAAATCATTCTATCTAGCAAAGGTTATGGTGCTCGAGGGTGGTTGTGTGCCTATGGTTGGATAACAATATTGTGATATTGTCTATGGTAAAACGAGCACATCGAATATTTTAACAAGAAGGTGGCTTACTAGTCCCTTATTAATATGGTGGTTAAAAAGTAGTTTAGTGGTCCATAATTTGTGGCAGTTAGCCTAGAGCTACTAATTGTCTAGAGGTCTTGAATCTCATTGCAAGTACAAAATGATGGCATCGTGTGAGGCAAAAGAATAAAACAAGTTTGTTCGAAGAGCTGAATTTTCAATCTCATGAAGGTTTCTCCACTATGAATCTCCTATTATAGTCTCTTGTCACTTGGTTGATTTCTTAATATCCTTTTGCACATTTAGTGCAAATTCTAATACATACAAAACAACAAAATAATAACAAAAAATAACAATCATTGTAAAATGGAGCATGTATACCTCATTACCTAAAATACGCAAAGTCTTGTTATAATAATAACTTATTCTTGCTTTTCCCTTTTCCTTTCTTCAACATCAGTTTTGTTCCCTTGAAACTAAAGATTTAATTCTTCATTGGGTGAGGTGAAAGTGAATTAATGATTAGTGAATTGGTGAATTGATTGGATTACTGAAAGGTGAAATAATTTAAATGATATGATGATAGTGAGGTGGAAGTGAATTAATGATTAGTGAATTGGTGAATTGATTGGATTAATGAAAGGTGAAATAATTTAACTGGTATGATGATAAATGATTTATAATTAGGTACATTATATCATCCTTCAACGAGTTGATCTATTTTTAGCCGCATAATTTTGGATTTATGGAAATACATCTATCAAATGTTAACATGGTACAATTCAATTGGAGTATAGATATCAAATGTTAACATGGCACAATTCAGTTGTAGTTGGGGCATTCGAGAGTGTTGGATTCCTTATACATTAAAAATAAAAATTTCAACATTCCAAAATTGCAAGTTCTACAAAAAAAAATTGCTTCGCTGGATTTTGGCAATGACAAACTGGAAAAGATAAAAACACACCTAGAACGTTTAACTTTCAAGTTAGCGTACATTCCAAAGTGATTTTATGTGCCTATAGGCCACATCATCCCCTTTCTAGGTTCCATAGGTAGACTTCCGCAATATTGTTTATAGTACCATGTTTTTGATGATAAAGAGAAAATCTACCATTACATGACTTTTGATTAATTTTTTAGCTATAAATCTGCTCCCAATTTTTTACTTTCAGGTTCCATGCTTACTAACAATATTTACTTATCATCTAAGACTCAAAGTTTAGAAGGATTTTCTTTATAATTTAGAAACTTTATCATGTTAAAATGGAAAACATTAGTTTTATTAAATTACACACATCCAAAGTAAATTGGATGTGTATTATCAGTTGAGTGTATTTCTAGAGGAAAGTTGTTATCTTCTCGCACTGGGTTCTATTCTAATCCTACTTTCTGACATGTTTGCTCTCTTCATGATCCAATTGTTGACTAGTTTACCATTATCATCTAAAACTCAAAGTTTAGAAGGATTTTCTTTATAATTTAGAAACTTTATCATGTTAAAATGGGAAACATTAGTTTTATTAAATTACACACATCCAAAGTAAATTGGATGTGTATTATCAGTTGAGTGTATTTCTAGAGGAAAGTTGTTATCTTCTCTCACTCGGTTCTAATCCTACTTTCTAACATGTTTGCTCTCTTCATGAACCAATTGTTGACTAGTTTACCCTGGGAACCATTCTCAAAATAAGGAGAAGTATATATAGGTTTTCTCCAACCTAGAATCAAAATAAAAGGATATGTATCATCCCCAAATAGATAAGCAATAGGGGTATTTTCTCATCCTCCTTTTTATATTTTAATAATTCAATTTCTATTTCAAAAATTCAATCACGATTCAGGATTTAAGAATCTCACAGCATTACATCCTGAAAGCCACACTCAAGAAGTATTTTGTTTCTCGATGATAGATATTGCTTCAACTATCCTTGGATATAATTTGATTTCAAGTATACAAAGAGCATCTTCAATACAAGATATAGCGTTTCCCTCACAAAAGCTAATGTACTGGACCAAGTACGAAGCAAGAGAGTTTCAGGTGGCAGTATTATTAATGCTTCTACATTGGCATATTAGGACCTCGGCCATGTGTTTGTCATTTCAATATTCTAGTTTACAAGAATTTCAATATACGATGTCAAGGTCTAGCTTTTTTTTTCCAGAAACAAGGAAACAACAACGCCATTTCTTTTAAATAAAGAAGCTAATATCCCACGATAAAGTGTGGACTTTGTACATAAATAATTTTACTAAAGTTCCCTTTGATTTCACCAACGAGTGTTTTGATACAACTCTATTTGTACAAAAGCAACAAGCTTACCTTTGGGAAAAAAAAAGAGCAGCATGCTTATATTCTCTGAATCTGCTTCTATAAGAATACACTAGTGTCATATTCTATACTTCATATATGGCAGGACACTCTACTTTGAAATCTTCTCTGCAATTTGTGCCTCCGACAAGGAAAACAGGGTATTAAAGTAGACATTAAATTGTGAAGTGCTGACTGAATTCATCTAGCATAGGCAACCAAAACAATTGGTGCTATTGTCTTAGTTGTGGTTGTGTAAAGGATCTGAGGAAGTTACTAGCCTTTTGTCTAGCTTCAAGTGGTTGTGAAGACACAGAAGATACACTGCGATATTGAGAAACAGCGCCAAGAAGAGGATCCTCATTGGAAGCCATGGCTGTCAAAGTTTCATTCTGCATCTCAATCTCACCTGGAACATCCATAGTATGATAATATTCCTGAATGAGATCTTCATCAGTATCGAGCCTATCTATGTGGCGTCCATTAGAACTTTTCAAATTACCTGTGCTGGAATCTATGGTGCTTCTCTCCGGACTTCTTACAGTTGAGTCATCTGTTGTAGTCCCATCTCCTGTAACCCCTAGCTTTCGCCTTTTCTTTGCTTCTTTTCCCCACCCATGAATACTTTCTCTGATTTGGGTGGAAATCAATGCTGCCTTGAACTTTGTTCCCATCTGTTGCAAATTATTTGTTAAAATAAATATTTAAAACAACTATTAATTCAACGCATGATATTCACTACAGTAATTTAATATCTGAGACTGAAAGGTAAAGGAAAATCAGACTTTAAACATGTCTCTCAAGTGATGGCAAGGTGTGTTGTACTTGCCATCAGGTCATTATGAATGTCTGCAGAAGTTATCCAAAGCTTTATCTCAAAAAGCGTTGTAAAATTAGAAGCGAAATAGGAGATAACACAATGACAAGATTCTCTTTTGTGTTTCTGGATTACCTGAGTAACAAGTGCATAAAGTGGCAATGTGCTATAGCTGCACAAGAACTGGACAACAAACCTGTGGATGAACAGTATAAGTAAACTTAATTCTCCCCAAAAAACCTACTTGGAAGCAACTGTAGGAAAAAGGAATGCTTTTCAGCATTCAATGAAGATCGTAGTACATACCCCAAAATCAGACGTATATAAACAAACACGTGATGATAAATAAAACATGAATTGAATCCAAATTGCCACTGCGATGACAAATGAAAATATTAGTGGTTGCCAGTGCCACATGGTGATGCATATACTGGAAACTTTAAAAATAAAAAATTTAAAAATAAATTCTATAAAAGATCATGCATTATATAAGAACTTCCAAATAAATAGTCATTAACTATTACAAAAACGTGGATTCCAATCATACCCAAACCCAAAAGAATGAGGCCAGCTCAAATGCATTCTGCAAAATTTAAAATAACCAAAGAATAAATGTTAGTTTCATTAACAGTTCACGATGTTAACTCATCCTATACACAAAGAACACATAAAACTATTCATAGCATTCTATCATAATCATATACCTCGAAAAGAATGAAATGGATCAGAGAGAGAAGCAACTCTGGTTTATTAAACCAGAAAAGTTCATCCCGGGGATTCACTTTTACCCCAGGAGATTCAGCTGCTCCTACACTCTCTAATGCAAGTGTTGCAATAATATGCTGCAGCTTCGCTCCCACAATAAGGATGAGCTACAATTGATTCACAAAACACACATAAACTGTCAATTACCATACAGTCATAATAAAAACAACTTATTGACCACGATGTTTTGAATAAATTCCATAATGAAACACCAGAAAATTCAGAGCACGGAAAGAAAATCAAGGTGGCTAGGTTTCTCATTATTTAATCCTGATATCTAACTCTCTTTAACCAAACCCTGATATCTTTTAGTAAGCTGTTTCCAATTTAGAAATATTCTAGCAATTCAAAAAAGAATTAGAATATAATCCTTTTTCATTCTAAATATTCATTATTGGCAGCAGTTGCCAGTATTACAACAATAAGAGATAAAAGAGCTTACAATAATAGGGATAAAAGAGATCCAGAAGTATAAATTAGTACCTGCACAAATAAAGGCCAACCACAGGAAACGAGATTAGAAAGAAACTTCATTTGGCCATTTTGATAATAAGGAGTACATATTGTTTTATACCGCTATCAGATCACAACTCTGGATCTCAAATATGTCAAAAATTAAAACTCCTCTTACTCACATAAGACTAGTATCATAGCAATATATGGTCATATACAAATTCCCATAAAAATCTCTAGTACCAAAGCCTAACAATCATAATTTGAAAACATAAATGTACTCACCATGCACATTGCATAGCATAAAAACAATGACAAAACCCCACAAAGGTGCACTGCCACATACAGACCAATGAATTTCTGTCAAATAATGGAGAAATTTCAATACAGAATTTAGAGACTTGAGCACATGATTACAAGGAATAACCATCCTAGTACAACGTTTTTTAAAACTGTAACCATTCTTTCAAAAACAAGGTTATTCAGCAGTTATTGTTGACTCTTATGGACTTGATGCAATGTACTTCTTCATACTTGGAAGCTTCCTAAAATTGAAAGAGATCTTCATTACTTACCTGATACCAACAATCTGCTTGAATTCATCCTCCATAGAACGTATCATATAGCTATGGAAGTCATACTTGAATGCCAAATTGTGATTCTGCAATAAACATTTTTTTGTAATTACAACAGGAGATAGGTCTTATTACTGTCAGATTAGTGCAATGCTCAGCATAAATGATAAAAATTAGACTGCATATAATACCTTTTTTTAAAACATGTTTGCAATTGGCCCATTACTACACTTTTATCAGAAGGCTAACTATGGAAAGACCTTACAATACATTCCAACCACTAAAAGCTTCCAATGCTTTCCAGCTAAACTGTTAATGTTGACTTCCAATCTGTATCTATGCAAAGTTCAAACTAGTGCAAGGACAAATATAGAGTGATGCATTAAATGGTTAATAAAGGATTCATTTTAATAAGTATATATGTTTACCCTGATAGGTCCAACAGATGTGCAGCCTGAAGCTGCTTTCAAGCTATACACCAAAGCTAAAAGTTCATGCTTCAAAAAGAGTACGAGTCACGTTGTTCTGCTGCCAAGCACTATATTTTGCTGTTTGTTATACTGGACTTCTTTTGCTAATTTCTTTTTTCTTTAGAGGATCTTGTAAGGACGCTAAACTATTATAAATAGAGAATATTTGAGATAGGATCTATTGTTATATAACCATTGACTGTGCCTGCATATTTTAACAGGATACTGTTGATGTCGCAAGATGTGTAAATTGGTATGGAAATGGTGGAATCTCATTTAACTATGAACAATAGAAAAGGACCAATATTTTCAGTCAATTCAAGAGCTAAGAACATATATGACCTCATCAAGACCTAGGAAGAGGAAAACCTGCACATGTTTTGAGGAATGCCCTAGATTAGGGCAATGATTGAGTTCTATGCCATGACTAGTGGAAGAAAGGGAAAAAGGTACCTAGTCTAGGAGAGTGCTCCACTTGAGAATCATTTGAGGCACCTTGGAGCATGTGTTATGGAAAATAAAAAGAAAATAACTCCTATCCTAGAGGAGCGCTCCACCTATAATGAACGTTTCGAGCTAAGTCACCAGACACGTGGACACGGGACACGGAGGACACGAAAATACGAGTGTCGGACACGGGCACGGCGACCCCCGGAAACAGGACACGGAGGACACGTTATATATATATATATTAAAAATATATATATATTAATATATATATATATATATATATTAAATTATGAATTACACATACAAAATTAATAAAATTGTAAACATTTAAATTTTAATGATACATATTACAAATTCATTATTCAATCTTGAATCATACAAATTACAATGATACAAGTTACAACTAGGTACTAAGTTCTACTTCTCATGAATAATGACAAACATTGAAATTTGAAACACACAAGAAATTCAAACCATAAACTGCAGTTAGAAATTCTTGAAGAATGGTGGACAAATCCACTTGCTTGGCACTTGGAATCCCTTCTCACACTCTACCAAAGCCTTTTGCTGCTCTCTAACCCTTTCTTGCTGCTCCAACCTGTTTGCAAAATGAGAAAAAAACCAAATTAAAACCGTT
>ML780538.1:123428-180599 GCA_009831015.1 Picea engelmannii | reverse complement strand
ATATATATGAGAAACTTTGCAAATTTGTGTATAATGGTTTGGATTCACATGGATGCACATGAATATGTATTTGTTTTTCGAAAAATTGAATATTTTATGTATTTTTAGTGATCGGTTTTTTGATCCGGTTTTTTTCCGGTTCCGGTTCGATTCCGGTTTTTGGGGTCGACCGGTTTGGTTCTGGTAACATTGAACCGACATGATCAATCCACAATGGGGATTGATCCTATGAATAATATATCAATAATAATAAGAATACTCTTTGCAGTTACAATATTTCAACATATATGAACCCATTCACCACTTCAAATAAGGCATATTTTAACTCTAGAAGAGGATGTAAAAATTTAATGACAAAATCAGCATGCACTAAATTCTATCATACACTTAGCAACCTAGAGATAACTCTCATCTATGAACTCTGAAATGGATAAACCCATATTGAGAAAATATTATGAGCAGAAATACACATTGTTAAGCACTTTTGCAGCGGAATAAACACAATGAACAGCAATTACACATCCATGTAATACTCAGAAATTTAGGGAACCAGCCAGGGAAAACCCCAATGTGGGGAAACCCAGAGAGAGATTTTATTAGCTTCAGGAAAGTATATATCAACAGCAAGATTACATTTACAGCCAAGAGAAACACTTACAGCACCCAAACTATACGGCACACCTAGAAAAACAGCACCTTGGAAAATGTGGCCACAGTCTGGTGTACAGCCCTGCTGCAACAAGAAAACCCTCAAAACAACCTCAAAATTTGTGCCCTCTTTCCCTTGCTGTATGGATCCGTACAGTACGGCCTCCAACAGCAGCAAAAAATATCAGCACTCTCACACAGAAGTTTGCCTTAGGAAATGTGCCCAATCTCCCTTGGGAAATGCGCCCTCCTTGCTGCCCACTTTCCTCTCTCAAGCTCTCTCGGAAATCTCTCATTCTCTTATTTTCTTGTTGTGTCTTGCATACTACCCATGCATTCCCTTATAATTCAAAAATGACCTTTCAACTTCCAAGTGTCTTTTCACCTTCCCCATCCCTAAATCCAAAGGCCAAGATCTAATCTTATCTTTACATGATCAAGGGACATGATTCATTCCCTCCAAAATAAATCACTTAAAATATTAAAGCACAATTTCACTTTATAACATAAGTACGCTTTATGAAATAAAGTCACTTTAATAATAGAAGGTACACATTATTAAAAAGTCACTTTAATAAAAGAACCACTTTATCACAACTTTATAAAAACACACACATTACAAAGTCAAGTGTCTAGTAATGCAAATATAAGGCTACTTCCGCATACAAGACAAATATGCTAAGTACCTTCCGAGCTATAAAAGCTAACACTCCCTCTTCACGAGGGATGTACTCGCTGCCATCACCATCATCCAGTCCCATCACACTATTCGCAGTAGGAGCTCCCTCTGAACCTGGAGCCATCCCCAACACCTGCACAGAGCTCAAACCAGAAGATCTTCTCCTGACAGCTACCCTGAACCCTGAGCTCCTAGGAGAATCCACTCCACCCTGAGCATCGGTTTGATCAAACCAGCTGAGCCTCCTGTCGGTGCTCAGAAGAGACTCTCTCTCTTCTCTCGGAAAGCAAGACTGAATCCTTGGGCTTGTTATCCCCCACTTTAGGGATAACTAAGGAGATTATGTCTCGAGGCCCACAGGTCCTACACATGGAGTACCGAGAACCAGATTGACTTGAGCATGGCCCTGGAGGGCCCATCTTTTCTTCCTTTCAACGCCTCCACTTTGTCAGCAACAGCAGCATCCATCACCTCGGCTTGGTCATGTAGCATAGATGGATCTTGCTCCATGAGGTAATGAGTTCGGGTATCATTGTATGTGTCACTCTGATCCTCAAAACCTTTGAATATGTGCATTTAGTTCTTTTTGTTTCTAAGATGTGCTTGGATCTTATACTTATCCACTTGACCATGTCTGGGGGGAATGGCAAGATGCCCTAGTAAGCATGTGCCCATAGGTTCTAAGTTGCCACTGGGGGGATTCATGAAAAGTCATCGTCCATTGTCGTCATACTTACCATTTTCCATCTTACTCACACTCATCCATCCCATTAAATTGGTCCGGGCATTGGGTTGGCCAATCATTTAAGAGTTGCACCTTACCTTGTGGGAAGAAGGGGCTAAAGGCCCATGAGGTAAAAGCAGTTGGCAAAAGATAAAAGCCTAAAAATAAAAACCACGAGATGCTTCGCCCAGGGATCTCTAAGAAAGTAGTAAAAAGATTCTCAGCAAGAAACAAGAGGGACCCATAAAAATAATAAAAAACAAGACCTGGTCAGAGGATAGGGGGTCTCATCACGAGCCAGCCTATTAGGTCCATGGGCATCTAGCGGTATGACACTACTAGCATCTGGTTACCACGCCAGGGTAGTGGCTCTTGGTGGCATTGCCAAAAGAAAGGTGGTCTCATCACGAGCCATCCTTCTCATTTCCGTGAAAGTGAGTGTGGGTAACATTGCCACCACTAGTCACCACGCCAGGGAAGTGTCCCCTGATTAGCTTCTTGAAAAAAAAAGCAATAAAGAAATAAGAGTAAAAGGCATGAATGGGCTTGGAAACATTTGCATCCAGGACAGGTGCAGCTCGCCTTCTACAAAGGCACCCACAGGTAAGCCTTGCATTTCCCTGCTATCACTACACCCCTTGTCAGGACATCCCTTATCCACCTCATCCATTAACATGACTTGGCTTTGATCTCTTCCGAAAACATATTATTTCCAGTGGACACTAGCCCAATAGGACGCCCTGTCACTTCCTCCAAACTTGCCTTGCAGATATGTATAATGTCTTTGAGCACTTGACTGAGTAAAAGGGGTTTTATGCACATGTTTAATAAAATTGATGATTGGATGTGATTGACATTGTTATGATCCCTGTGACTTATGAGCCCATAGAGGGCGTATTTGTTGATGTGCAGGATCATACCCGACGGACAGGTACCATATTGGACAGGTACACATGGGGAGATGATTAGTTCAGACCTCCATGGGGCTGAAGAGCCCACCAGATGGACCCACCAGATGGATGTTGAGACCCCAGCAGCGGGCAGAGACAGGATAGAGAGGTTTGCACTGGAGAAGAGGAGGACGTTCCACAGAGGCACCCTGGCAGAGCCTTACCTAAGGGGTTGTGCCCTCTCCACTGTTACGTTGGACTTGGAAGGCCCATGACGTCACCCAGGATGCCCATGACGTCATCCAGCATTATGGACGTTTTGGGGAGGCAGTTATGGCAGTTGTGGCACGTGTGGCAGCTTGGAGAGGCCCAAGGAGGGCTAACGTTTTACTCCAGGAGGCCAGTGCTGCCCTAAAAGGGGCTAACGTCACCCTAGAAATGGCATGACATCTTTACTTTTGCTTGATTAGGTTTTAATTTGTGACATTTAATGTAAAACAGTATTATTTGGTATTTTGGCCTCGTCAGCCTTTTGGTGACCTAAATTTTATTAAGGTCACTAGGTATTGTATAAGTAGACAGCTAAAACTCTCATTTTAAACATCATCTTTCACTCACTCTTGGTGAGGTCTGAAATTTGCACCCTCCTTTAGGTTTTTTGGCTGAAATTCTTTATGCGCACTTGTTGAAGGAGGCTTTTTCTTGGTGGAAGGTTTACAACTAGGGTTTGGCTATATGAATGCTTGGTGGATGTAAGTGAATTTCTGCAACACTTCTTTATTGAATGGTTATGGTATTTTTACTTGGATTTTGTTATTATAATTTGTTGGATTAAACCCTAGGGGACAAGCACATGTTGGTGTCCTTGTTTCATGTCCCTACTAAGTTATGCTAGGCGCCATTTATTTTGCTGAAGATTTATGTTAGAGCCTTGCCATAGCAACACTCTACCATCCACTCTTCAAAGCTAGCCATTTTTATCTTGTCATTGAGCTAAAGGAGGAGGAAAACGCACTAAAGCCTAGGCTTTCTACACTTTAGTGAGTCGTTTTCCCCTAGGGTTTGATTGATGAAGCCTTTCCTTAGAAACACTTCATCATCTAACTCTCTTGTCTTTAGCCCTACCATTTATTACTCAAGCTAGCCGTTTAAATTTGTCTTTTGAGCTAGAGAAGGAGGAAGACGCACTAAGGCCTAGGTTTACTACACCTTAGTGAGTCATCTCCCCTAGGGTTTGATTTGTTGAAGCCTTGTTTTAGCAACACTTAAACATCAAACCCTCTTGTCTCTAGCCCTATCACTATCATTTCGGCCCTTCAAATTTTGCAATGATTTTGACTCCATTTACCTTAATAGCGCACCGATCTAGACCTTCTATGTTGAGTACCTTGATCATACACACATCCAATACTTTGAACAACTACTAATCCTTCTAACCCTAGCTTAGACTAATATTTACTAACCCTATTGCTGTCGTCATCTACTTGTGTTATAAAACATATCCATGCAACATTTATTGTGTCTTTAAAACAATTGAAAGATTGGCTAAGGCGTTGCTTCTAGTATTGTTACATTGATGATAAATTGCCATTGATAAATTGTGAAGCTTCTTTATCACTTATTGTGAAGTGATATACTGTAATCATTGCTAGTTTATATCATTGATTTGTTTCACTTATATTGTTGCTCAATTGCTTTATATCAAAAAGTCTTTGATTATATGAAGTACTAACCAAGCAAGTGACATTGCGCATGTATAGTTTTCTTGTTGCTTTGTCTCGGGCAGGTACACTCTTGGTGGTCATTTGTACTTCCGGTTATCTTTATCTTTATTGGTTGATTAGCCGGACTTTCTGATCAGTGGTGACTTGTGGGGGGGAAAACTACTATTTAGTCATAATCCTTTACCTTCTCAAAAACCCAGGTCACCGGGGACATCTCCCCTGGGCCTACCACCCTAAACAGAAAGAGCTATCTTATTGAGGTGACAGTGGTAGGATAGTCTCAGTTACGCCAGTTTGCCTCTTTTCCATCAATCCATTACTCCAACTACAAATTGCGCGATAACAGGGCTCACCGCAGTCTCAGGAGCCTCCTGCTCCTCATCCGACATCGAATCATAACTTGCAGGTTGTCCTCACAATATGTACAACCTGTCCACCTGATCACCAATCAGTTGTGGTTCCACCAGATCTACTCCCTCCCTGTAAATAAATACATGTCCCCTCTTGAACAATGTACAATATCCAACATCCTCCAAGGTTGAGACTGAGAGCAAGTTAACCCTCAACCCTGGAACAAAGAGAACTCCATCAAGCTCCAGGAATCCTCCATACTCGAGTTGGAATCTAACCCTTCCAACTCCACGTACAGCTTCCGCCATACCACCTTCACTCTCCACCAGTCGGTCAAGACCTGTCTCTATGATAATAAGGAATACTCGCAAGATTCCCATCATGTGACAAGAGGCTCCATTGTCAACAATCCATTTGTTATCACCCCCAAATCCTCCACTACCGACACTGGATACTTGAGTAACCAAAGAAAATTCCTTATCAAACTTGGAAGAAAAGTCCTCCATGGTTGTTGTAGAAATTGTATCAGGTCAGGACACTGAGAAGCAAGGTGCCCCAACTGGTTATAACAGTAACATCTGACTTTACTCAAGTCCCTCCCGAAATTTCCTTTCTTCTTCCCCTTGCCCTTTGCAGCAAGAGAAACATTCTCTTCATTGGCTCCATCTGTCTTATGTCCATTGCTCTGATATCCTTCCTGAATCTCCTCCTGAGTGAAATCGTCCCATAGTTTGCTCCAATCTGGAAGAGGCTCACGACCCACCACACACTTCACAAAGACTTCACATTCCTTAGTGAAGCCTTTCAAGGCTATCCTCACCAACTCTGAATCCGATATGACCTCCCCAACTACAGCCAACTCATCTTTCACTTGAGCTACCCGAATAAGATAAGAAGACACTCTCCCCCTTGCCCATCTTGGTATCATGCAGTTTATCCTTCAAGGCCATCTTCCGGTTATCATTCTTCTCCTCGTACAAGCTTTTAAGTGCATCCCACATCTCTTTGGATGTCTTCTTCTCATCCAAGTGAGGGATAAGGTGGTCCTTCACCCCATCCAGAATAAGCCTCTTAGCTTTGGCATCCTTTACCTCATGTAAATCCAAAGCTATAGGGTCTGTTGATGGAACAACAACTATGGTGCTGACAAAGCTCCAAATTTTGTTCTCCCTGAGAATACCCAACATCCTGACTTTCCATTGCAAATAGTTGGAAATCCCATCCAACCAGTCCTCATACCTAATGCAAACAGCCATCTCCCTGTCAATTGTTCAATGGAAAACACACAATCAAGTTTCCCCCTTCAAACCTTGCCCAAAAATCTCACTGTAACTCAGAGCCCAAACTTTGATACCATGTAGAAATTTAATGAGAAAATCAACATGCACTAAATTTTGTCATACACTTAGCAACCTTAAGATAATTGTCATCTATGAACTCTAAAATGTATAAACCCCTATTCAGAAAATATTATGAGCAGAAATACACATTGCTAATCACTTTTGCAACGGAATAAACACAATGAACAGCAATTACACATCCATGTAATACTCAAAAATTTAGCCAACCAGCCAGGGAAAACCCCAATGTGGGGAAACCTAAAGAGAGAGAAATTTTATTAGCTTCAGGAAAGTATATGTCAGAACAAGATTACATTTTCAGCCAAGAGAAACACTTACAGTACCCAAACCGTTCCTCCAAATTTCTGCCTTGAAAAACGTGCCAAGTTCGTGTTGTTATACGACCCACCCAGAAAAACAACACCTTGAAAAACATGCCCACAATCTGTTGTACGGCCTGATCTGTACGGCCCTGCTGCAGCAAGAAAACCCTCAAAACAACCTTGAAATTTGTGCCTCCTATGCCTTGAAAGTCATGCCCTCTTTCCCTTGTTGTACGGACTGTACGGATCCGTACAATACGGCCTCCGACAACATCAAAAAATATCAGCTCACACAAAAAAAATCCTTGGGAAATGCACCCTCCTTGTTGCCCACTTTCCTCTCTCAAGCTCTCTCAGAAATCTCTCTATCTCTTCTTTTCTTGTTGTGTCTTGCACACTACCCAATGCATTCTCTTATAATTTGAAAATGACCTTTCACCTTCCCCATCCCTAAATCCAAAGGCCAAGATCTAATCTTGCCTTTACATGATCAACGGACATGATTCATTCCCTCCAAAATAAATCACTTAAAATATTAAAGTAAAATTTCACTTTATAACATAAGTGCACTTTATGAAATAAAGTCACTTTAATATTAGAAGGTACACTTTATTAAAATGTCACTTTAATAAAAGAACCACTTTATCACAACTTTATAAAAAACCCATAACAAAGTCAAGTGTCTAGTAGTGCAAATATAAGGCTACTTCCGCATACAAGACAAACATGCAGAGTACCTCCCGAGCTATAAAAGCTAACAGAGGAATGCTCTCTTTGGGGAAGATTCCAAGGACATTGTATAATATTTATGAAGTGTTGACTCATTCCAATGGAGAGAAAGATGGATATAGGAGCTTCTTAATAATATTTAGTGTAGAGTGGTTGGATTTGAACCTATAAAAGGCCAAGCACGTCTCGTTTGCAAGATGGATTGAAATGAAGGAGAAAAACCCATGTAGGTCAAGAACGAGGTTCTTTGCAAGCAAGGGAGAAAAGGTTCATGACAAATTCATGCTTCAATCATCATCTTGTTTTCTGTAGGTTGTGCTACCTCCCAAACCTGCACTTCAAGTAGTAAAGCCCTAAAACACAACTGCAACCTTGGAGGAACTTATGAAGACTACCCATTGTCACCACAACAATCCTTCCTCTCTCTTTAGGCCGGCTCTCCTCCGACACAAGGGGGATTCCCTAAGCAAATGTATGATATACTTTATAGAAGTAGATGATGGTAGGTTACTGAGACCAGTCTCAATCCAAGGGTTATGGAGTCAACTAATACAAACAAAGAGGGCTTGACGTTATGTGGAAGAAGATGTAGTCAAGCCACCAACAATGTGTCACAACTAGTGCAAATAGATCTTTTAGGCTATTTAACCGGATTTGTCGGGCCCGAAGGTTGGATCAGCAAATCCCCAGATCGAATACGGATTCGGATCTGTCGAGATCCGCCCATGTCCGTGACAATGAGGGCAAAAAGTCAACATCATTGCAAATTTGAAGAATGCAGAAAAGAAGAAACCAAGCGATTGGCGCAATAGATACCTATTGGAATGGGTCAACTCTTTTGATGAACAAGTTCGGGAGTAACGCGTGACTTACTTTGTTGATCGCCTTTCTATATAATTCGACCCCTTTTATATAATAAGGTTGATCAATCGACTAGGATGATAGTGTCAAAAGGTATTGTAGCAGGTGGGTTTTGGTTCCGAAGTTTAGGATTGTTGGGTTAACCCTTATTCTTGTCCCTGATTCTTATGGTTCAATGTCTATTAAAGCATCAAAAAGACTATCTCGTTACTTGTCGATTGATTCAGTTGTGAATATGGAAACATATATCTAGTTGCTCGCTTATTATAATAGTAGGGGCATTGTACTCTTGGGATGGAGAGAAAGACTCAAAAAATGTGATAATGGATAACCCGATAATATATGGATTACTCAGTCAACAAGGGTTTATAGTTTTTTCAACAGTTGACCACTATACAACCTGAGTGGGCCTAATGGTTAAGAACATGTGTTTCCTCTTGAGAGGTCACAAGTTCAAATCCAGAGAGGGGTAGGGTATGTATACCTCCATAGACTTTAGCAGTCAAATCCTTGTGCGGAGGGTCCCATAGACAAAGGCGTCTCATACACCAAAATTATAATATTATTAATCTAATAATTGTTCTTATAAGTATTAGGAATATTACATATATATAAGTTATATAGTTAAAAATTTATATATATTTTTTATTTTTATGTAAATTTAATTTTAAAATTTTATAAAAATATATTTATATTGTTTGTACTTATCGTTTCCCTGCAGTATCTAGATCCTGGCTTTTCAAAAAATTGGCGAATCTGTATCTGGATCCAAATCCTAGTAACTTAGCTTTTAGTTTATAAAGTAAATGAGGGCTCTTATACAAGATGCACCATCACCACTAAGAATATATAGCCAGGAGATAACATTCGACCATAAAATAGTGAAGGAAGAACCATAACCTGAGATTATAAACAAAAGAACCAAAAAAGACAGCCTTCAAATGAATGGACACCCCAAGCTACAATTTACATCTTCAATAACAACTTCATAGGATGAAATGGGCTATTAGCATGTGCCACATTAGGTATTTTATTATGGAAGAAATCTTCCTCTATATCCACAATTACATCAATCGCTAAAGAGGGTTGACAAACTCACACTTAGCCCCTTCTCATGTGAAAAAGTTTTCCTTCTAGAAATTATCCCATCAACAACCTACAATAGCTATTCAACATAAAACCCAAAATATCAAAGAGACGGGAAATGAAAGAGAGCCTCACATATGATTGCTTGTACCTTCAATTCCACCTCCTACATGATCTTCAACTGGGCTTAGAGGGGTTTTCCCTAACAGACTAACTATAAGAAAGAAATGAGGGAGCCACACTTTCAATAGAACTAAATTGCACGATGGAGGGAAACAATTCTGAGTTTCCAAAATAGAAATTTGACCCCCCAAATATTAGAAAATGGAGAAACGCGATATATATATATATATATATATATATATATAATGTGCTAGTTTAGTAGTTTATAAATAGCACATTATATTGGAACTTTAAAAGAAAGCATTATGAATAAATGAGCAAGAACATTTAAATGACAAGGAATGTTCCACAATTGTTTATATTGGGATCCTCATCATTAGTATCACCCTTTGCCTCTTGTCTAGCCTTTGTCTCTACCTTGATCCTCTAGGGACATCTTTCAAGAATCAACACCACCCAATTTTGATGAAACAACCTAATCCAAGCCTTAAAATATGGCAGAAAAAGCTTAACCTGCCTAATCAATGATTTTGGTTTGAGTGAAGGGTACATTTTTGCTAAGGCCATGACAAAGGAGTTCAACAATCAACACCACCAACATCGAGGTACATAAAGGGCTTGGTGCTTTTGATTAAATGGTAATCCCATACCCTCATACGTGATAGAATCCAATGAAAATGTTGCAATCCTACCAATCCTGAAAACTACTAAGTCTGTTGAATCTTGAATGGGATATCAAAATTCTACTTTCTCCATATTAAGTCTGATGAGGTTGGAACCACTCTCCAACATCTTGAAACAATTAATGGTAATGTTAAAAATTTAAGTAAAATTTGACATTTCCTTGATCTTTCCTTTTTATCCTTTTACTTTAAGAATTTAACATTACCATTTATTGCCAACATTTTTGGTCAAACATAGTAAAAAATGAGTCAAACCAAAGTCAAAATAGGTAGATGTAGTGTTGGAAACATGTCGTACAAAATTCAAATAGCTAGTATGGCTCGAAAACATGTTAATGATTGTACAGAACATGTTTCTCACACACGGGATGTGTTAGTATGGTGGAAAACGTGTTTCAAGGTTGTACAACATGTGTTTCCGTACAGAAACATTCTTGGTATGGCACCTGAAGTGGTGTTTCTTGAAACAGAGGAATAGAATCTCTAGCTCAACCTCTTACAATAAAATAATATTAGTGGATTCTAGATCCACTTTTCTCTCCAAGAAGAAATAGAAAATATGTAACCCCTTCTAGATCCATGCTTCTCTACAAGGAATAATAACAAAAATACTATATTCCTCAACCTCCTCAACCACTTTCCCATAAAATAATAATTAGTGGATTTAGATCCATTTTCTCCTTTGGAATTCCCTTGAAAGATAACCTCAAAACACGGAAATTTTAGCCCTATGTGCAAGGTGTTCCCTACCATGTGAATTCATTAATTTCACTCTTCCCAAAATAACCAAAACGATCAAGCAACAAAGGTGGGGCACTCCTCAAAAATTTGGTCAAAATGCAGCAAGGGTTTTAAGGAAGCATATTTGCAACCACCATAACTCCCTCGATATTTTTTGAAACTTATATTATGACCACAATTTGGAAATCCAGTGGCCATTTTCATCTATTGGCACTAAAATGGCAACAATGTGGGCACTTTTTCAAAAGATATATACTCCCGAGCTAGGACGCCCCTCCAAAACTCCTCCAAAAGTGGATCTACATAAATATATGTGCAAAGTGGGTAATGGCTATTAAAACAACCCCTTAAAACAAGGGTTCCCTCAAAGAGTGTACATGCAACCTCAATGACCAAATCCAACTCATCAAGTGTGCCAAGGGCATGGATCCATGTGCATGCAATTCAAACTCATGGACTAACCCCATAACATAAGGTGGGAATTCTAGGATCATGTGCAAATGAGTACCCCTAATCCATCAAATGCTCCATCAATGTCATCTTGCAAGCCTCTAATAGGTGTGAGGAAAATCACAAGTGTAAGGCCTCATACAATATGAGGGATGACAATTGGCTCCAACATGGGGACATGTTCTCTAAGAGCACATGAGAACCTCAAATCTCCGTTGTACCTACTAAGAGCTACCAAGAAAGTAAGCAAACATATGTGGCAGGATGGATCCACATTAACAACCCAAAACCCCACACATAATCCAAAATTCTAGTGCATACTAGAATATTTCTCAAAATTGGCTTTACAAAGAAACATACAAGCCAACAATGCCAAAGATAACATGAAAATAAATCTAGTGCTTGTGAATGTTGAGCTTATTCATGTTGAATTTTTTATGCTTAGCTCAAGCACATGTTTCTTTCAATTTAGCATGAACTTGAACCATAAACAATGCAGCAATACAATATACAATAGTTGCAGTAACCAAGATCACAAGAAGAATAACCATGCACAAGAACACAAGAAGTTATCCTAGGAAAACCCTTCTCAATCAAGGGAAAAACCCAGCAATCCTTTGCTATAGAGTCAAGAGACGATCCCCCACACCATAAACCCTAGACCACACAAGAGGGTGCTTCTATGACCTAGAAAACTTGCGCATAAGAGGAGTGTGCACTTCAGCCGTACAAGTAGCCTGAGAGAATGTTACAATGAAGTGTGAGTGAATGATCCACGATGGGGATCTACTCTCTTATATATACAAGACCTAACTCATCAATAGATGTGTCTATTGGCACAATAGGGCCAACTTGTACTACTCAAAAATATAATTAATCTTTACCAAATATTAATTATCTTTACATGGTGGGGCCGACTTGTACCCTTTACACAATTAGGGTTACATGATAAATCTTACTCTTAGACAATATAGCAAGGATCTCTCACATCCTCTAGTGCTCAGCCACTAGGGACACGTCCACCTGTGCTCAGCCACAAGGACGTCAATCTCAACAGATCAACTCAACTGAGTCCATAGGAGTACCATCTGGAGAGCCATCTCAAGTCGACTCAACTAATTCCATAGGAGTCCGACAGGAGACCATCTCAAGTCATCTCAACTCAGTCCAGAGGAGCACGACAAGAGACCACACACATCATCTCAACTCAGTCCAGAGGAGTATGACACACCCATCACGTGGGCTTTCTCACAAATCGTCTCAATTTAGTCCAAAGGAGAACGACCTGGAGAATGTCTCATGAAGCTGCAATCATCAACAATTCATCCTACCCTACTCTAACATATGAAGACGAACATGCTAGATGAAATCATAAAGCCAATGTAACCATCGAACCATCTCATCAATGCCATGAGATTTTCCCTTGTGTTTGACCACAAACAAAACAAGGATACATCAAAAATCAAGTGAAACAATGTTGGAATCTCCATGAGGACTAGGCTAAAATCTGAAGTAGGCTCATGAAAATGGCAATGAACATCAAAATCATACCAAGGATGGTATGTACCACTGCAAACTTACTCTATCTATTGTTGGATAGGGATGATATAATCATCATCACTGAAATACACATAGGGGCAGTTGCACATCACACCATAAAACATCATCCTAGTTACCCTCAAACAATAAGGGTTTAGTGTAGAAATTTAATGACAAAATCAGCATGCACTATATTCTGTCATACACTTAGCAACCTAGAGATAACTGTCATCTATGAACTCTGAGATGCATTAAACGCACATTCAGAAATTGTAATAAGAAAAAATACACATTGCTAAGCACTTTAGCAGCGGAATAAACACAATGAACATCAATCACACATCCATGTAATACTCAAAAATTTAGGCAATCAACGAGGGAAAACCCCAATGTGGGGAAACCTAAAGAGAGAAATTTTATTAGCTTCAGAAAAGTTATATCAGCAGCAAGATTACATTTATAGCCAAGAGAAAACCACTTACAACACCCAAACTGTCCCTCCAAAAATCTCCCTTGCAAATCATGCCAAGTTCATATTGTTGTACGGCCCACCCAGAAAACAACACATCGAAAACTATGCCCACAATTTGTTGTACGACCTGATTTGTACAATCCTTTTCTACAACAAAGAATGCTCAAAACCACCTCGATTTTTGTGCCCAAAAAATACCTCAAAACTCGTGCCCTCCCTGTTGTACGGACTATACGGATCCGTACAGTACGGCCTCCCACACAACAATAATTTTCAGTACTCAAAAAACAATTTTTTTTCCTTGGGAAATGTGCCCAAGCTCTCTTGAAAAATGCACCCAGCTTGCTGCCCTTTCCTCTTCTCCTCAAAGCTCTCTTGGAAATCTCTCAATCTCTTCTTCTAATTGTCTTGCACACTATTATAATGCAAGTTGTAGGTTGGGAAAAGCCCAACCCAACCACAAGGCAAGTGCTACAACTTGGGAATCCTACACCCAATGTCACCTCGATGTAGGTCCCGCACTTCAAGGGTGACTAAGTCACTCTAAGGAGGCGATCTTGGTGACCCTAGGGGGATTGAGATGGAGATGGGGGGAAATGGAAGTGAAGCCCCTAGAGGTCAAATCTAAGTGGAAGAAAAGGTAGGGAGAGATGCCTTACAAGTCAAGTAATTGTTGCCCCACAGGTATAGTACTTCTCTGGATGACTGTACCTACTCGAGACACAAGAAAATACACTTTGCAATGATAGATGTTAGTTGGATCAGTAGGTTAATCTTGTTGTACCTAATTTGCAGCAATAGATATCAGTTTATATCAGCAAACAAAACATCTAAAATTAGCATATAAATATCTAGACTAGTTAGGTAAATCAACATCAAACTTAGCAATGAATATAGGCTAAAAATCGGCACTTAAGAAGCAAGAAAAGATGGTTGTTGTAAACATGTATTTTCTGCAGAAAAYTGCAGCCTTATGGCTGTAGCATTCAGTGGCATGTAGCAGCAAAATCGGCCATGGAAAAGTGCCAAGAACTAGCCCAAAAAGTGCACCCTAGTTAGTAGACTAGGTGAGTGAAGTTAGAGAGCTAGTCCAGGGTTAGTTTAGGAGTTATGAGAGTGTTAGTAGCTAGGGTTATGCAACCCTAATGGCTGTAGGTTAAAGTTTGTAACAGCAATTAGAGTGTTAGGAGAGAGGGGACGCCCTAGTGGGGGAAGACTCCTCTCAATGAGACAAAGCAACTTCTAGCAAGAAACCTTTCAAAAGACCAAAAAATGTGTTTCCCAAGGCAATGATTTTATATCTCCAATACAAAAAAGTATGACTAGTTCCTTTACTATTGGGTTAATGGAGTAAAAAGGAGCTTAGAGAAGCTACCTCCTTGGGAAGTAAAACGGCTTACACTCCCAAGGCAAGTTTCTCAAGATAGGGTTTAAGCTAAGAGGGTGTATGCCATTATACTTCTCTTAGCAAACCCTTGTTAAAGCAATAAGATGAAGCATAAAGTGATGAAGCCTAAGATGGGGGTGTATGCCCTTATACTTCCTACCTAGTTCCTAGCACAATAACCTTGACTTAAAACAAATGATAGCAAGAAATTAAAAAAACATACCAATTCAAGGAAAAATGCCAAGATAATCCACCACAATAGCAATAGAATAGTCTTCCAAGGCCGGCGCATCACTTCTTCCATCAACCATTCATAAGTATAGCCATACACAAGTGCAAAAGAGATAAAAGAGCCAAGATAGCCGAAAATTTCAGACCAAGGCCTCTCACAAGAGGGAGAGTTATGTTTAAAATGAGATCCTATGATCTCTATTTATACAAAATGTAGCTAACATAGTTTGTCCACAAATTAAGAAGTAAAACACAAGATTAGGGGTCAACAACCCTAATCTTTCCTCCTTAACAAAGTAATATTAAACAATTCACTTAAAATTTCACTTTTTGCACAGATAAAATCCTAATTTAGAAAGACGTCACCCCTTTAGGGGACGTTTTGCCACTTTGAGGAAGTCGTTGGTGTTGGAGAAGCATGAGCAGGCCTCCAAAGGCCACATGTCAAGCATCTAAGCACTCTCATCATGGTGAATGTTAAATTTATAACAGCTGCAAGAGCCATTCTCTGGGAGGATGGCAAAAACCCTAGCTGAGATCTAGGGCCCCCAAGTGCACCCCTGGAGTTTCTTGGTCTAAGACCAAACAGTCAGTGCCATGGCAAAAGACCCTTGTAAGGGCCCCCAGTATATGATTGGGGTTCTTGGTCTGGGACCAAGCAGCTAAAGCCCCTAGATATGTCTAGGGCCCCTGGAAATGTCCAGGGTACCCATGCCTGGGGCATGGGTTGATCCTTGGTCTTGTACCTTGGTGGATAAGACCCCTGAGAGGGCCCCCGGTAGATGACTAGGGTTCTTGGTCTGGTACCAAGCAGTAAAGACCCCTGAGAGGGACCCCAGTATATGACTGGGGTTCTTGGTCTAGGACCAAGAAGTTAAAGCCCCTAAATATGTCTAGGGCCCCTGGAAATGTCCAGGGTACCCATGCCTGGGGCATGGATTGATCCTTGGTCTTGGACCTTGGTGGATAAGACCCCAGAAAAGTTCTAGGGCAACTTGATCTTCGATCAGGTACTTTGTTGGTGCATAACCCTCCTTGAAGGTGGGCATGACCACATAAGGGATGTGTTCCATATGCAATGATGATAAAGTAATAAGTTCACCTTGAAAATGAATGAACAAGTATTGCCACCTTGTAAACCCTCATAAACCCTCCCTTACCCTTGCTTGTGTTGGTTTGGGGTTTTATGTTGTTTTTGTCTCAAGGGTTAAATAAAGTTTAAATTAAAATGTTAATTATACCATGTTTAAATTATTTAATTTAAACATGTTATTTTTAATAATAATTATTTTAATTTAATTTATACCCTAACCTAAACTATAAATAAAAAAACCCCCCTACCCCTCACAATACACATTATTATTGTTATGCTCTTATGTTTCTAGTGTGAGCGGATCTTCTCTCTATTGTTGCGGCTACCCTAGAGGAATGTTGTGTTTTTGTTGTGGCTACCCTAAAGGACTGTTATGTTGGATCTGCGGCCCTTGTCTACTGTTGAGTGGTGGTTGGTAGGTGTGGCCTCCTGTCTAGTAGGTGCGGCCTTTCTTCTTCTGTTGTTGGAGTATTGGCCTTGAGTGTTGCGGCCTCCCCTTGTCTGCAGTGTGTGCGGCCCCTTCTTCTCTGCTGATTGGTGCGGCCCTTTCTCTTTTGTTGTGGGGTGTTGTAGGTGCGGCCCCTTCTCTTCAGCTGTGGGTGCAGCCCTTTGTCTTCTGTTGTGGGGTGTTGTAGGTGCGGCCCCTTCTCTTCAGTTGTGGGTGCAGCCCTTTGTCTTCTGCTGTGGGGTGTTGTAGGTGCGACCCTTTCTCTTCAACTGTGGGTGTGGCCTCTATCTACTGCTGTGAGGTGACTGTAGTCCTGATCAGACCGTGACCTCTTTCCTGTAGCCCTTGACTTTCCCTAAGCTACCTTTTGTGAGGCTTTTGTCCACAGAAGTTCTGTGTGAGGGTTTGAGTGTTTTATCTACTGTTTGTGTGAGGGTTTGACTGTGTGAAGTCTTTGTGGCCCTATCCCCTTGGTGGCAAGAAAGTTCTTCATCTCTTGGCAAGAGATCCAACCTATATGGTGGATCTATGAGCTAGATTTTGTCTGAGCATAAATACAAATGTTTTTTCATCTCTAGAGTGTGGTTGTGACCTCTTCAAAGGTAAGACTTCAGGGCAAGGTAAGTCATCTATTCAGTTTATCAGATCTGGACTTTGCCTTGAGCTTTTGCTTTGATTTATCTAGATCTATGTATCAACATTGATTATTATCAGATCTGGACTGTATATTGAGTTTTGTTCTTACTTCTTGTTTTTGAAGTTTGGTTTGTTGTTCATGATCAGATTGTGTTTCATTCTTAGTTTAGATCTGTAGATCTGTACAAGTTTTATTCTAGCATTGAAGATCAGAACTAATGTTTACTCTAGATCTACTCTTTAGCTAAATAACTCAACTATCTTAGATCTGAGCACACATGCTTGTTTTTCTCTGTTCAAGTAGTGTAGAGTTGTTTTCTAGATATAAGATCTAGTTGTTATCCTCATTGAAAAATAAAAAATACTTTTGTTCTGCTTTACTACCCTAATTCTAATAGCGAAGACCCTTCTCCTCCTCAAGCATCCATGTGTCAAAGACTGGCACCTCACCACCATGCCCTAGCTCCCAAGATCATGACGTCAAGCTCAAAAGTGGAACGTTTTGCCCCTCTTAGGAAAATCGTTTGGCAAGTAAGGGGTGGGCTAGGTTGTCCAAGTCATCATCAAGGTCGTCCAAGTCTGATCTCTTTCATCTGGCATGCGGGTCCCTGGCATCCACCAACCTGTGGGATTGCAACCCCATGGAAGCCCAAGCTAGGCTTGTTCTCCCAAAACTGTCCACCAACTAGGTCCTGCAAAGACAAATGAACACGCCCTCCAAGGATCTCAAGTCATAACATCATGATAAGTGAATCCAATCAATAAATAAGCCATCCAAGCATGTGCATCAAAGATCACTATATCAAACAATTAACAGCTCAAAGACACTATGTGACTTGTCAAGCTTAAATATGGGAGGGTTGACGAGGTGTCCTATTGGGTAGGTCTTTCCCTAGGTCAAGGAGAGCTTCCAAGATATCCCTCTCTAAGCCATGTAAATTGGATGAAGTGGTAGGGGTCAAGACTCAATGGGCATAGGGATCATGACATACAAGGGGTCGTAGTGTCTCATTCATAGGTGCCTTTGTAGAGGGTGTGTGGTACCTTCGTCCGCAATGCACTTTTTCCAAGCCCATCAATTGTGTTTTATCTTTCTTTCTTTGTATTTTCTTTCATAATAGCATAAGGAGAGATTGAAGGTCACTGCCCTAGCGTGGTGACCAGATGATGGCAATGTCACCCACAAACACCTAGTGGAAATGAGAAGGTTGGCTCGTGATGAGGCCCCCTTTCTCTCAACCATGCAACTGAGAGCCATTGCCCTGGTTTGGTGACTAGATGATGGCAATGTCATACCACTAGATATCCATGGACGTGATAGGTCGGTTCATGATGAGACCTCCTATCCTTCAACTTAACCTTTCAAGCATTCTTTATTATATTGTGGGTCCCCGTTTATTCAAAGATAAGCATTTCATAGCTTTCTTGGGTGATCCCTGGGCAAAGCATCTAGAATTTTTATATAAGGCTTTTATCTTTTACCCAGCATCAACCCCTCTGGGCCTTTAGCCCATTCTTCCCATAGAATGAGGGACAACCCCTTCTTGGGTCAATACACCCTAAAATCCCAAGAGATAAGAAAATGGAGGGGAACAATGATAGAAAGTGGTAAGTATGGTCGGGAATGGTACGATGGCTCATTAAGGGAGTTCCCAGTAGCAAACACGTCCCCAAGGAAAACCACTTGCTAGGGCACAATGTCAACCACTAAGGCGAAGCAGGGAAAAAGACATAATGTCCAAGCACATATCATGAAATCTAGAGAAATCTAAGATACAACATAATCAAATGGCTTAAATATTGAAATGATGCTCACCATAATACTGACTTGTACCTCATGGAGCAAGGCCCACTGCCTTCTGAAAGCCAGGTGATGTGGTGGATGCCATCTGCAAACTCATGACCATTTGTGGTGGTGAGTGGGTTTTCCATCTGTGCAAAGGGTGTTGTTGGTCATGTAGTCTCTCGACACTCCATATCTGAAACCCGAGGACCTCGAGACATCATCTCCTTAGTTATCCACAAAATGGGGATAACATCTGGCTCCTACTTGGGGACATGTGCTCGTCGTAGAGTGCATGAGAACCACAACATCTCCTGGTAGACCTATGCCTGCAAGAAAACATCAAATTGTCAAGTGTAGGATGGCCTACTCATCCTTTTTCTCATATGATTATAATCCAAATCCACTAAACTAGAGAAAAAAAAATTGACATTTTTTCAAAAAAAATCTAAACTAAGCATGAAATCAATATGCAAGTAGAGTAAAATGAAAATGAAATGCATCTAAACTAGTATGAGCAATCAAGATGCAAATGCAGAGAATCAAAATGACTTACCTACTTACCTGGGGCCTTGGGGCCCTGAGGATCACGTGCTGGATGATTTCAGGTGAAGTCATACAACCAGTGCAACCATTTGATCTTCTCAACAAAGTATCCCCCCTTGTTCTTAATCATATAATACAACAAAAATAAGTCAAGCACATAATGATCATGAGTATAAACACACATAATCGATCATGAAATAAAACTCATGAAGATGGGTGGGAGGGAGGAAATCGTGTTGGAAAGAGAAGCCATCAGCTTGATCATCCTACCTGAAAGTGTAGCCACAAGACTGATCAATCCATCTCTGAAGGGGGATACTATGTGTGGATGAAGGCTCATCTTCATCTACGCATAAAGACTCACTGCTTGTCGAGGACTGAGGAAATGAAAGATTAGAAGAATACTGCATGGTCTCTTGGAGAAGAGGGTAAGAGGTAAGGAATAGTCTCAGGTGTAGAAAAACACCACCTCTTCCCTTGTGAATCTCCATGGAAATTTCCAAGATAGGATCCCTTGGTAGCCTGAAGCTCTTAAAGATAGGCAAAAGTACTTCAAGCGAAGAAAGAGGAGAGATTGAAAATTTAATCAAAGAATATAGGGATATCTTCGCTTAGTCGTACGATGATTTAAAGGCTTACAAGGGAGATAAAATCCAACATACCATTCCTTTGAAGGAAGATACCAAACCATTTAGACAGAAGTTAAGACAAATAAATCCTAAATTGGCACCTCTTATTCACAAAGAGTTACAAAAAATGTTTCAAGCCAAGGTCATAGCTCCCACAAGACATTTATCCTAGGTAGCCAATCTTGTAGTGGCAAGTGTTAAATTTTGAGCTTGATTTCTTATGCGGATTATTTCTTTGAATTCTTCAACACTTTGGTTCCAGCTTAATACATTTCAATAATATAGAATCATAATTGAATAGCAATAATCATGTAGATACATAAGCATGCACATCAACAACACATATACCTTGGGGAAACCCTGTAAAGGGAGAAAAACCCCAGCAAACGATATTCCTTTATTGCATTAATAATGTAAGATCACTTACAAACATCCACCATGAAAACTCTGCTCTTAAAGAGCTTTCCAAGTTGAGTCTGACCTAACAGAGACCTAAGAGACCTTGCTAATATAGATTTATCGTAGTTGCTTTCAAAGACCGAGATATATCAGCTCTAATATGGGTCGTTGAAACTGCCTCTAATTGACTGATATGCACCTCTATATGTTGCCTCTAAATGCTTATCTACAGCACTGATATGGCTGCCTCTTTAGCGTTGATATGTACCTCTGTACAACATTGATATGGCCGCCTCTTTAGTGTTGATATGTACCTTTGTACAACACTGATATGTTGCCTCTGTATGTTGTCTCTACAACACTATTTTCTACCTCTATATGCGCCTCTACATCACTGGTATGTTGCCTCTATATGCACCTCTGTATAGCAGCCTTTAATGGACTGATATTCCCCTCTGTATAGCAGCCTTTAATGCTTCACCTTTACCCTGCATAGCAATTGTGTAGAGGAGAGGGGATCGACCTCTGCTTATAAAGAATGGAGGAGAAGTGGGGAGGGAGGGCTCGAAATAGAGGTGTGAAAGCATGCTTGACTTAACTCAGCATTACACTTTAGTTCGAAAATAGAACTAGACTTGAGACTTCAGTTACAACTCAGCATTACACTTTAGTTCAAAAATAGAACTAGACTTGAGTCTTCAGTTACAGCTCGACTCTTTACAAGGCAATTCGAATTTCTCTTCATGGTGGATAATGTTACACGTGCCAACGCACTAGATCAATACATTTATATCATTTGCAATATTAGGAATATTGTTTGTTTCTAGTTCATAGGAATTTTATATTCAACCTAACTTTTGCTAGATGCCTTGACTTTTTCTCATGGCTCACAAGGCTTGACTAGGCTCACAGAGGTTGTACATTCCCCCTGACTTTTGCACTAGTCTGTCTATGCTCACATAGGTTGTACGTTCCCCCTGACTTTTGCACTAGACTGTCTATGTTCACAGAGGTTGTACGTTCCCCCTGACTTTTGCATTAGACTTACATAGCATCTCGTTCGTCTTGACTTTTGGTTTGACTCACAGAGGTTGTACGTTCCCCCTGGATTTTGTCAATACCTCATAAGATTGGTTGATTCTCCAAATCTCCCTGGCTAGTCTCAAGGTGGCCCATATGGCCTCTCATTGGAGAATGACTTGTCGATGCTACGAAATTTAATAGCAAGGAAGAAGAATAGTGAGATTAGGCTTTGAGTTAACTTTAGGAACCTAAATGCAATATCTGTAAATTCTAACCTTGTACAATATCTACTGCAAACAGATATTCAGAAAAGAACAGAAAAGATACAATCGCAAATACAAACATTACACAGATATTTTTCCCCTGGAAACCCAAACCGGGAAAACCAGCATATTCTATATTCATTCATTGTGTTACAATGTTTACAATACAAAATACATATAGGAGCCAGCGGCATCCAAAACCCTAACCCAATGACCTGGATTAGTCAAAAACCCTAATTCCTTAACCGGAAATAGAAAACCATCGGCAAATAAACCATGTGCCGAGAAACCACCTAAATATAATGTCGTCCCGGTGCGAAAAAAAAATTCGAGGGCGCTGCCCCTGAACCCCCACGTGGGGGGCTCCGCCCCCCTGCACCCCCCTCTAACCCTCCTGCGCGCCCGACGCAGACGCTCAGACACAACTACTCATGCAAAGAATATAACACATACCCAACAATATCAAAGAAGGTCAATTATCCTTTACCAAACATGGAACATTTGTTGCAAAGGATTATGAGATCAGCAATGATATCCATGCTAGATGGATTCTTGGATATTTTTCACTATAAGTTCTTGGTGAGGGTTGTTCACTCTATCTTTGAGGGATTCCCTAGCTACAATTGAAGGTTAAGTGTGGCACAATCAGGCCTTGTTGTTTTTGTGGTGAAATCACATTTGAAGAATGTTGTATTGTTGGTTGTTCGTTCAATAAATAAGGCTTATTAGTTTGTCTACTTCATTGATGGTTTCAAGGACTTGAATATCTTTGAGTGTAGGTTAGAGAGGTAACAAAACTGCCAAGATGCGGAGGAGGTAAGTTCGGTGAACAAGTCAAGTTCTATGTCAATGATGGAAAGGCCAACTACTCAGCAAACATTGACTTTCATTCAGCTAGTGAGTCAATGGTCAAATAAAAGGATGGTGACGTGATTTGATCTAAACATAGTTCACCTCTAATTGCTAATTGAAGACCATATTTTAAGGTGGACTGTAAACAGCTTACTTGTCCAAAGATTTTGTTTATGTTTTGGAACAAGCACTTTTTGCGTCGAGAGGTGCTCTACAAGCCAGTATGAGATATGTTGTAACGTAACATAACCTTAATATGGTTAACGCTGGTACATGTCATGTCATCTCAACAAAATTAATTAATATAAAACAAAAATTAACATTGTCCACTTAATACAACAAATTCCAATTGTGCATATAAATTATGGGAGGCACGACATCATGAAGCTTATGGTAAATTTTTCATAGCGCCCAGCTTCACTAATTTTGGCATTGTTTCTGCTACCATATTGTGTTGCACAACTTGATTATAAAAGCATACTTTTTGATGGGTATCCGACATTTTATTATTATAAAAGCATACTGCTGCAGCCTGTGATCAAATTTGTAACATTTTTTTCTAATAATGTGGACTGCGTGATAGGATAGGAGAATCCATATGCAAGCTACTATGGCCCTCGACGTCATTAGCAATGCTAATCTTTATATATTAGCATTAATAGAGCAATAATTACAATAAATTAAATAAAGGGAAAGTTAGTTTTTAACTATTGGATCCCATGAATAGATTGAAAACAATTATGCTCAAACTCAGATTTAATCTCAGTCATCTACTATCCACAAATAAATATAATTTGAAATGCATCTATTTATACATAAACTCAAATTGCTTCATTGTTCGTAAAACTCGTGTAGTTAGTAGGACCACTTGTATGCATCAATTCATGAAGTGTGCGTTTTCCGGCAACCTTGTTCTTCTTCTAATGTATTCGCTAAGATTAGTTTGACTGGAAAATCCCTCAAGTCGCAAGTGGAATAATGACTTGACCTAATTTTTAACATATTAGGAAATAGTGCATCTATAGGCTTTTGAAACCTAAATCACAAAACTTTATATGTTCTTAGTATCTTTGCAATATTTGTGCTTTCCCTTTCCATATGAAACAGAATTACATGAATTACCAAGATATGACATTGTATGGATATTTCGTATTTTTACATGAGATTTATTTTAATCTTAAATTTATTAAACATTTAAACACGGAGGGATAAAAAAAATTAAAGAAAAAATTAAAATTAAAATAGATTCATATTATATTATTGCATTGTTTTATATTACAAATTTTAAAATTCCAACAATATTTGTGTTTGTATGCAAAGATTTTCTTATTGAATAAGGTGGTTGATTGGCTGCTATTGAGACTCGCGAGAAAACAGTCTGTCAACATTTTTTAGTATGTTAACTTAGACTAGACCTTTGTCTAAACCATAATGGGATTTGTACTATCAATTAGTGTCTGTATTCTAATTATTTAATTATCGAAACCAAAAGCATGTGAGAAGAGGGGTACAGTATCTTTTCTCAGGCATCTCAAGAGCATTCTTAAGCACAACTGGGCGTTCTTATGGGAGAAGCTTCAAAAAGGTAGCAAACAGTAAAATAAAGCCACTGTGGTGCATGCAGTGTTTTGAACTGCAAATGACAAATATTTAAAACCTCACACTCTTACAACTAGATGTACCTATTTTGGATTATTATTGAACTCCCACTTCATTTACAACAGATGTTCCAATTATGTACACTAACAGTAGTACAAGAACAAAGACAATAAAAACAAAAACACACTAACCTGTTTTCATTTAGTATTAACTTCCCTAGATCCATCTTAACTACTGATCTATCAAGCATCAAGAGGGATCAAATCCCCCGAGGTGCAAACCTTTCCTCAAGTTTTGCACTTTAAAAAAGGTTTGCACCTCAAAGGATTTAAACCCTCTTGACAATTGATAGATCTGAAGTTAAGATGGATCTAGGTTGGTATGTAATATGATCATTATGGAGGGTGTTAGATATAATGGTCATAATTAGGAGACTTTATAATAAAATTATGTAGTCATGAGTTATTAAATGTAGTGATTAAAAGAATAGGTATTTGGGAGTTACATAACGTACTCCTCTTCTTCTACTATGTAATGAGACATTGCATCACCCAATAATTAACTAATCTATTCTCTCTCTTATGCTATGTGCATTTCTGTCTACGCTTATGTGCGTAAAATATGACAAAAGGACCATTTCCTATTACTTAGACAATCCAGAATATACTGACAATGGTCAACAATGAACATAAAGAATATCATAATAAAACTTTCAGCTTCAATTATCTATGGATGTGCAGTAGAAAAAGCATACATTGTAAGTGGTGGAAGGCCAATCTAGGAAGATACTTACTGTCACAAACCCCATTCTCAAAGTTAAATAATCAGCTTTTGTAACAGTTTGACCAAACTGCCGAAAAAAACACACCTGCAAAAACACAAATTAACAAGTTATCATCAAAATCTCAAATCATTGAGTTTGGAAAGTGCTATTGTACAATTACTCCTTCCAGCCTATATTTTGCAGTTGTGCACGACTTTACATAATTTTCTTTAGAAAGTTACTAAAGACAACTAAATCATAAGGGAAAGAACAATATCTAATAAAAAATATACTAAACCAAAGCACTACTATGAGACCAAAGGCGTCGTTGGTGAAAAGAGTAACCCAGAAGGTCTTCTTCCATGTGGTGGCGTCCTAGCATGGAGGGGGACAATGAAACTAGCCAAGTTGATGGGTTAAATCTTTTTCCTAAGTCTAATTTAGAAAAAGTACAATAAATGTGCTATATTTTAATATTGACTTAATGAGCACTTTTTCTAAAATTAAAAGTGAAAATAATTTAAGTGATGGTCTTTTAATCTTGGCCATCCATCTCATTGAGAGAGTGAGGCTTGATCTCAGCCCTTGATCTCTTTGGAGATAGGGTTTTCACTTGCTCATTGAGAAAAAATAAATCGACTTGGTGGCTAGGGCGCATTATTATTGAGAGAGGGCAAATTTATGCTAGAGAAAGAGATTTGCTTGAGGGTTTGGTGGAAGAAAAGTGCAGAGAAAACGGAAGAGACATTTTGCAGGAGAATCGAGTAGCTTTCCTTGACATTTGTAGAGGTCGTACTTCATATCTGAGTGAGGATTGTACAGGTGACGCAGAGAGTCGTACGCACTTCACGGAGGTTGTATTTTTCTGGGTCGTTTTTGTGTTGCTAAGGTCGACTTGATTGGGAGAGGGTCGTACAAATTTTCTACGGATAAGTGGTCACCCTTAGGGATAGGTTTGCTACTGGGAGGTCTCATTGACAGGTCATCGTGCCATTCCCTACCATACTTTCCATTTTCCACACTTCAATCCTCTCATCTCCTTATCTTTTGGGATTTTCGGGTGTACTGACCCAAGAAGGGATTGTCCCTCATTTCATGGGAAGAAGGGGTTGAAGGCCTAGAGGCTGGTAGCTAGAAAAAGATAAAATCCAATCATAGACCTTCTAGATGCTCCCCTAGGGATCCCAAGGACAATAAAATGTCTCTCTTAAGAAACTGATGGGACCCGTAAAAAATAACTAATACAAAATGCCAACCAAGCTGGAGCATGTGTGGGCAATGTTTTAACTTTTTCATGCTTAGGTAGAAGCCCCACACATTGTCTTCAACTTGGGGAAGCATAATGTGACCAGGGTAGAGTCAAGGTGGGCATTGTTTTTCATGCTTAGGTAGAAGCCCCACCTTGGCTTCAACTTGGAAAAATCTTAAAAGAACAAAAGGCATTAAATGGGCTTGGAAAAACGTTGCATTGAAAACGAAGGTGCGACACACCCTCTACGAAGACACCCATAAATGAGACACCACGATCCCTTGTACGTCATGAACTCCGTGCCCAAAATTCTTGCCCCCATCCATGTTACCTTGTCCACATGACCTAGAGAGGGGTCCACTTGGGAAACACTCCTAAACTTGAGGTACGATTCACCCAATAGGTCGCTTTGTCAACCCTCCCATACCCAAACTTGCCAAGTTGCATAAGGTCTTTGAGCACTTGTTTAGATGCATGAGGTGATTTTTGATGCACGTGCTTGGGTGGTGTTGACCACCTATCCAACTAGGTGTCAACATCATGTACCTTGAAGATATGTACCTTGTGCCATGACAAAGTTTGAAGACCTATGGCTCAACAGGGCAATTTTGCCCCCAAACCTTCTATTTCTCTCTCTTTTTCTCCACGGAATGTTCGCTCCCCTGTGTAAAAAAATTTGTAATTTAACATGTTAGCATGGATCAAGTTTTGTAATGATTTAGTTGCCTAGGAATTTATCATTAGGGAAGTCTTTTCATCGAGTGTTTTTTTCCTTAGGTAATTAATTTTGCTTTTCGATGATTTTAATTATTAAGTTTTTCCCTCAATAATCCTCTAAAGTGGTGAAGGGCGTTCTAATGATCGAGCCCAATACGTAACTAAGGGCTAGAATGTTAAGATTAATGTTGTTATTAGGTTATTTTCAATTTTCTCAATGTATTTCCAAAACAACAGCATAAGGAGGATCAATGAAAGAAACACAATCACAGGGTACACAACATTTTATCCTGGGAAACCGTCAGGGGGGAGAAAACCCAGCAAAAACTTCCTCAATAATAGATGGCCAAGACTAAGACCAAAACTCCAAGAATAAACTAGGACTGAGCATGTGTCTCTCTTCTCCTTCCTCCTGTAACTGCAACTGCCTTCAAACGATGCGCACTATATGAGTGAGTGATTGAATGAACAAGTGAGGCGTCATTCTCACTTATAAATACTCGTTGAGGAGGCGCTAGGGTTATGTCTCTTCACTTAGTAGGGACGACTTCTTCCAAGAGTGGTTAAACCACTTTATAAACCCTAGGGGTTGTTGACCGCCTATTCAGCTAGGGGTCAACTCATGTGCCATGAAGATGCATCACCATATGCAAATTTGATGAAGACAGTATTGGTTCTACTTGGGCATCTGATGCTCCAGCAAAATTTTTGTAAACGAAATTTCCGCACCCCTGCGTGGGTTAATAATGTAATAAGTCTGCACAGATCATAGTTAGGTCAGGTACCTTGGGATGTTTTCATTAGGAGAGTTCCTTTCACCGAGGGTTTTTTATCCTCAGGTTGTCAACCGGGCTCTCGGGCCTGGCTGACTTCCCTTGAGTTTTTCCCTCCACACATGCAATAATTTCCTCCAAAGTGGTGAACGGCGTCCTAATGGTCTCATCCTTTGGTAGCTATTGTTTAGGAATGATGTAAGTGACCATGTCAAACAGTGTAGAAAGTTTCGCGGAATTTCGTCGAGTCTAGATAAGTTTTTTTTAATTAATTAAATTTTTAATAATTTAATTAATTAATTATTTTTTGAGCTAATGTTGTAAAAACTGGGTCTTTGGGCTTTTGATAGGGGTATTTGTGCTCAAAAGAAATGGAATGGCACCCCCTACACCCATAGACCAAGTTTCAGCTCAGTCGGACAAGTTTTACTATGTCTTTGTCCACTCAGAGTCAGAGTCAGTCAAAACAGCAATTTTAATTGCTAAAGTGACATTATTAAAATGTCAAAACTATTGTAATTTTGAGTTAGTGAGTAAGTGTTAAAGTGGCAATGAGCAAGTTAGACCCTCCTAACCTACCCAAACCCATCCTAACCACTTAGCAACTTAAAAACACACTTTACCTTACCCCCTCACTCACTTTACCCACGCCCTAAGGGGAAAAACGACCCCCCCTCACCCCAAACCTTAATCATTTGATTTAATACTTTGAGTGGGCCCCTCCTAAGTGAGGTGCGCCCTTCCTAAGCCAACACCTCACCACTCCCTTGACCCCACACTCCACATCACTTCATAGGTGGCGCCCCTCTCTCCAAGCTCACACCCCCTTCTTTTCCTTGCGCCCCTCTCACTCCCAAACCATTGGGTTGTGACTTGGCATGTGTTATGGGCCCCTCCCATGAGAGGTGCGCCCCCCCTAGCCTCATCTCTCACTCCCTCATGGCCCACGTCCTTCCACATCATCAATCCATGCCTAAAACCCTAGGTGGGGCGCCCCCTTCATAGAGATTCACTCTCTTGCCTAAAAAACTAACACTTGGCACTCATCAAGATGCCTTCACTTTGCCTCTTGAGGTATAAGTAGACCCCCTCCTCACTCATTTTCTTCACCATTCTTTGAGCTACTGTTACTCTACTGAAATTTCAAATCACCTTCTTGCTCTTGCCATCTAGCCACTTCACTCACTTGCTCTTGAGAGTTTTGGAGCAAGTATTTCTCCAACTCTCTCACATTTTGGATCAATAGAAAAGCTTTGGAGGATTTTTGAAGAGATCTATGAGTATTCTAGCTTTCTTCTTACACATGAGGTGACTTGCATTGTTTGATTTTTGTTGTGTAGTTGTAAATAGATCTTTGGTAAAGTATTTTACTAGGGTAAACTAGCAAAGAGTATTCTTGTTAGTTTATGCATTATTGGATAGCTAAGAGATAGAAGTATTTCGTTTGTTAGTCTATTCAATATTGTTGTCTATTTCTATGCTTCACTACTTTCTTTGAGTTTTGCAGGTTATCTCAAAAGGATTATTGGGATAGCATCGAAGAGGAGCCTACCCTTAAGCCTTTCTCACACTCCTAGCCTTCTTTTTATCCATTGTTATTTTCTGCATACATTTCATTATTATTTCAGCTTTCTAACACTCTTAGATAGGTCATTAAAATCTATTTTATATTGGAGATTTCATGTGGAAATTTTCTGTGTAAAAACAGAAAATTTTCTTAACATTGTGTGGTGTTTTTCAGCATTTCCAGCAAGTTTTTGTTTGCTGGTTTTTGCAGGAACTTACCAGCAACAAGGGGAAACGCTGCCCAAGTTCATCCTCAAGGCTTCCCCAAGACCCATCCTCGGTTGGGTAACGATTTTCTAACCCTTCCTAGTGTATTTTTCATGTATCTCATGCTATTTCATTGATTTCTTTTGTACATTTGTAAGCTAACCATATTGCCGACACCTTGGGAGTGTGCTTGGCCTAGCCAACCCCCCAAAATCGTCAGGCTAGATTAATTATTTTCTTTTCCAAGTTATTGTTTCATTTTTTTATTTGTTGGCCCCTCTTGTCTTCAAGGCAAGATTGTGTGGCCTTTTCTTTCAAATAATTTGTTTAAAGTTAAGCAACCCTCTTTGGCCAATATTGGAAGGCTTGCCTCCACCTTGGCCATTGTAAGTAGTGTTATATTTTCCAAGTTTCATTTATTTTGATAATCTAACTTGCCGGCACCTTGGGGGAGTCATCCCCAAAATCGCCTTGGCTTAAGGGAAATTAACATGTAATGATCTATATGCTAAGTAGTTAGAATATCTTAGATAGTAATCATCATTTCCAAGTTTTATTTCCATCAAGTTATTTCATTTCATGTGCTTATGCTTTCATGGTAAATGGTTCAATGATTTAGATGCAATCTTAAGTGCTATAGCTCATCTTTTCATTATGCTATTTACAAATCTCATGTGCATGTGATATGAATATGGTTTAAGTCTTCCATTCGCTTTGCTAAGTTTCTTATTTCAAAGAACATCTCTTTTTTATGAGTTTAACATATACATGTGGATGAATGGTTGATTTCTAAGTTCATTTTGGTTATCACTTTGGCAAGTTGTCCTTGCCCTTTCTTTTGCAATTATATGCTTATGGTGATGAGTGGAATAATGTGTATATGATGGATATCTTTTGAGCTCTCTTTTTCATTCATGGTCTAGAGCATTTACATTTTCAGCTTTCCGTTTTCAAACACACTTTACATGCATATTTCTTATGTTTATGGGCTGAAACATTCACATCTACAGTTTTCATCTTGCAAGTACATTTCGTTTATCTTTAACTTTCAATTTTACATGTGGAATGGTTCATGGATTAATGGTTTAACATCTTGCAACGTTTCCTTCATGTTATGATATGTTGATGGTGGTTTAATTTACATATTGCAAGCACTCATTTTCACAGCTTTCAGTTCGGTCATGCGCTAAAAACCAAATTTTTAAAGGCTTAAAACACTTCTAAAAGCAACCAAACACACCTTAAGACCCACCCGCGGGTCATAATAACATTTAGCAACATTTTAGGGGCTTCATCCAGCCATCTCCACCATCTAAAACGGGCTTGAGGAAAACAACGGAAGGAAGAGGCGGGGGACTGTCCTCGTGATTTCGTTGCGAAGATCCTTTCCAGGAAGTACTCTTGCTGTCAGGACTGACTGAGGAAGCTAGGGTGGGCCTCGTTGCCTTACTATCTTGAGCACCAGGCAGTCATTTGGCCAAGGGAGGAGGAAGCTTGAAGCACACACGTAGTTTAGGGGGAAGGGAAACTAAAATTCACATAATCTTTAAGCAACTCCTTAAACACTTAGTTGCATAGATCACCTTTGTATGTTTGGGGGATATTAGATGTATGCATAGGCAAACACATTGATGATAATCTTATTGTTTTATCTATCTTTATTGCAACTACATGTTTATGTCTTTCATGTCTATGTGAGCAATTAAGTTACACATTGAATATCTTGTTGATCTGCTTATTGTGGTGTGAATCAAGAAAGTGTTGAGTATCCCACTTGGGGAGGCATCACTTTCCTTGATTCTTGAGTGTTTTTTGTGATTGTTGCCAGTGAAGGCAGTCCAATAGAGTAAGTGCTATTGGGGCATGCTTGGCTTATGTGTGTGAATCACTTACATCTTGTTGTATCTTGTGTATCTTTGTATCTAATTTGTGTATCTTTGTATCTAGTTTGTGTATAGTTTAAACTTTGTAACACTTAGAATTCTTTTGTAACTAATTGTAATCTTGGGTTTGGGGTAGTTTAACTTGTAATACTTTTGTAATAAACCACCCTCAAACCTTAGTCGACCCCATTGCCCAACCTTAGGCACTAGTCTTAGTTGACTTAGGGAAAGGGCTGATTCACATATAGATTAGACTTGCACTCTGCATTTGCTGCTTTTGCATCATAGGCTAGTTTTCCCCTTTAGCCTTAACAAACTAAAACTGACTCCTAGAACATTAAAACTAAAAGCAATCTAGTAACTAGGGACAACCCCTCTTGGCTTCCCTAGGAGTAAGCCTAGAAGGAAGAGGTTCCAGTCAAGGTGACAGTGTGGACTTGGAACCTGGACATTGTGTCTCCGAGGACACACTAAGTGAGTTGGACTTAGCTCACGCTAGCAAGTGTGTATTAGGACGGCAACAGGGGCCAAATTTACAAATGCCACTATCTAAATATGGTTTGACCAATCCACAAAAAGGGATTTGGTCTTATACAAGTCTCGACATGATCAATCCACAAAAGGGGATTTGATCTATAAGATAATAACTCAAATATAATTAGAATATTCTTCGAAGTTACAATATTTCAACATAGAAGTGTTGTAAATGACCATGTTAGACATCTCCTAGAGTCTCGCGGAATTCCATTAAGTTTTGATAGGTGTTTTTAATAATTAAAATTTCTCGTTAATTGGAAATTTCTAATTATTTTTTATGTAAAATGTAAAAATTTGGTCCTTGGGGATTTTGTGTAGGGGTATGGGTACTCATTTAAATGGATTATGACCCCCTACACCCTTGGACCAAGTTTCATCTCATTTGGACAAGTTTTGCTAGGGCAATGTCCATGAAGAGTCTAAATCAATCAAAAATCAGCGAATAATTGGCTAAAGTAAAAATGTCAAATTTTTGTAAAAGGGTCTAAAGTCATGAAAAAGGGGGAGGAATTGTTTCCGAAAGTAATTCCTAAGTGAGAAAGTCATAATCCACTAGGAAAGGGCACCCCCAAGTCAAGTGTTAGCAACTTCATGTGTTTCCCTAGAGAGAGGGGAGCCCCCCCTCTTCATGACAAATTAGAAATGTTGAAAGAAAAGGTTAGGGAGGGCCCCACACCTTGGGGGGGGGGGCTTGGATCCTAGAGAGGATGTTTAAACACTAAGAGGGGGTTCCCACCCCCTCAAACCTCTTTCGTCTCTCATGTGGTGTGACCATCTCTCCCTTGGTACGCCCCCCTTGGAAGTGGGTCATCCCTTGCATGGAATGACACTTGGAGAGCATGCAAGGGGGCTCTCATCTCCTTCTCTCCCTTGAAATAATCCCTCCTATCCTCATTTGGACATCAACTCTCATTGTAACTTCATGCTACCCAAATTTCTCCTCACTCTCTTTTGCTCTCTCCCAAAATTTTCTCTTGTAATCTTGCTGCAAATTTGCAGCCACATTTTTGGATAAGAAAAGTGAAGCTTTGGAGGATCTCTTGGTGTTCTCATGGTGTGTTCTTGGTATTCTTCCATGGTGTTTTACTTGAGGTAATATTGCTGCAATGTTTTGTGTATTTCATTGATTGCATTGTTCTACTTTGAGAACCCAAGCAAAGTATTTTGTTGGGAATAGATTTGTGATAGTATTATCATAAGTCTTTGTGGGTTGCTTCTATTTGTGTTTGCAAAGTATTTTACAAACCACTATGAGGATCTCACCTTCTTGTCTCATTGTGTAGCAAGGATTCCCATTTGCAGATTACCAAAGGCTTGGAGGAATGGAAAGCCCACTTGTCCAACCACAAGAAGCTTCACTTTATTTTCTGAAATCATTTCCAACTCTTTCTTATTTATTTTTCATCTCTTTTCTTCTCTAATCTTGCAAATCTAATCACTTTTTAAATTCAGATTTTTATTCATAAAAAATTTGTTTTACATACTAACAAATACTAACTTGTTCTAAAACATTTATAACATTTTCCAACATACAAAGCTTGTTGTTTTGTGCAGGTTTTCGCCAGGTTAAGGGGAGGTGTTACCAATTTTTGTCCACAAAGAGCTCAAGGAAGCATCCAAGAGTTGTGGTGCAAAACCCCCTTTCCTCTCTTTCTTTCTAATCATTGTGTTGACCGCCTATTCAACTAGGGGGTCAAATCCATGTGCCATGAAGATATGCATCATCTGATGCTAATATGTTGAAGACAGTTTGGTTCTACTGGGCAATTTATGCCTCCAGCACACTTTTTTGTAAACGGAATTTCCGCACCCCTGCATGGGTTAATAATGTAATAGGTCTGCATGGGTCATTGTTAGGTCAGTTACCTTGGAATTTCTTCATTATGAGAGTTTCTTTCATCGAGGGTTTTTTATCCTCGGGCTATTAATTGGGTTTTTCAGCCTTATTAATTTCCCTTGAGTTTTTCCCTCCCACCAGCAATAATTCCTCCAAAGTGGTGAAAGGCGTTCTAATGGGGTTATCTTCTGGTAGCTATTGTTTAGGAATGATGTAAATGACCATGTATGACATCTTAGAAAGTTTTGCGGAATTTCGTCGAGCCTAGATAGGTTTTTTTTAATTAATTAAAATTGCCTAAGGTTGAGTGATTTAATTAATTTTTTTTAGCAAATATTGTAAAAACTAGGTCCTTGGGCTTTTGCTAGGGGTATTTGTGCTCAAAAGAAATGGAATGAGACCCCCTACACCCTTGGACCAAGTTTCAACTCAGTCGGACAACTTTTGCTAGGTGTTTGTCCACCAGGAGTCTCAGTCAGTCAAAACAACAATTTTAATTGCCAAGTCATGACATAGGTAAAATGTCGTTTTTGTAATTTATAAGCAAATGGATGAAAGTAATGATGGAAAAGGTGAGAGAGATTTTTCCTAACCTTTTTCAACCCTCACATCACCCCCTCACCTAGCCATTAAGCAAAAACGTCACTTTTCCTAGAGTGGTGTGCCTCCCTTCTAGAAAGTCTCCAAAAAGTGAAAAAATAATAAAAAAATTAATGGGAGACTTATTATATCCCTTGGTGTGCCTCCCTAGACCGTACAACTCATCATTTAACTTGTCAAAGCCTTGCCAACTCACTCCAACTCATTTCCAGTTCATCCATCCATGCCAAAACCCTAACTTACCAAAACCCTAAAAGTGACCTTTTTTTATGTGTGACACTTGTAACTCATCCAAGAGGGGTAGTTTTTCCTTCCCAAGTATAAATAGAACCCCTCTCTCACTCATTAGACCACCATATCTTGAACTATTGTTATGCTACTGAATTTTCCCTTCATCTCTCTCCCTCTTGTTCATTGTTCTTCCTTCTATTTTGCTCTTGAGAGTGTTGGAGCGACATGTTGCTACAAGACTCTCCTCTTGAGTAATAGAAAGGCTTTGGAGGATTTGAAGAAACAAAGAGCATTCTTGTTGTTTCTTGCTACTATTGAGGTGATCTTGTTCTATTCTTCTCTCATTCTTGCTTCAAGTTTATAGATCTAGAGTAGAAGTTCCAAGTAAATCATTTTGTTTGAATAGATTTGTGGTAGTATTATCATTGATCTAGTGAAGTGTTTATTTGGGTATTGCAAAGTATTTTGTTTTACCATCTAAATCTACTCACATTCTATCTATTTTTGTAGCTCCTCTCACAACTTTTGCAAGTTTACCTCTAGGGTTTTATTGGGCTAGCCTCAAGAAAGAGTCTACTCTTAAAACCTACTTAAACTCAATTGCTTTTCAAATCTGATTTCTTTGTTCATTCTTTATATATTTCATTTTGCTAACAATCATAGATAGGTCACATTAAATCTACTTTTATTGGGATACTTGTATGTGAAAAATTCCTGCATAAAAGCATAAATTTGTCTTGACTTGTGGTGTGTTGTGTAGCATTTCCAGCAAGCAATAGCTTGTTGGTTTTTGCAGGTACTTACCAGGTATAAGGGTTATGCTGCCCACTTTCGGTCATACAACACCTCAAGAACCTCTCAATTGATTGGGTAACAAAAACTCACCCTTTCCCTTCTCTTTCTAGCATTTCTAAAGTCATTCTCTTGCTTTCAAACCCTCTTTGGCACAACAAAGGTAGGTTTGCCTCCACCTTGTGCCATTGTGAGTGGTTTTGTTTCTTTTTTTTCATTTCAAGTTATTTTTTTAATGGTTGCCTACACCTTGGGTGAGACATCCTCAATATCGTATCGATAGATTAGTAATGTGTTTATGATTTGCTTATGCTCACTTGGTTAAAATCTTCTAGAAGTAGATCTCACATTCACATAACTAGTCTTAGCTTAAGCCCATGGAAGCATAAATTCACTTACATGCTTTAAATCTTTCAAGTTTCATTTCTTGGCACATTTTCTTAAAGCAATAACATACATGGTTAAGTGATGATGAGTTAAAGCATTCTTCTTTTTTATTGGCAAGTTGTTCTTGTCCTTTAAAAGCACTCTTTCCTTTCAAGCTTGCAAACATTCTTGGTTAAGTAAATGGTGTAAAAGTAACTTGTTCTTTTCAGCAATTCATTATACATGTTATATGTGTTTACATGCTTCATTCTTAAGATTTAAAACACATCTTTTGGGCTGATTAAAATTTCGGTTTTGGCACTTTTTCACTATTTTTAGGCAAGTAAAAGTCATCTAAACACTCTTAAACACCTCAAAATACTTATAGTCTATAGGGGTAATAACATATTAGACTTAATAAGACACCTAAATTCTCCATCTTCGCCATCTAAAACAGGGTTTGAGGAAGGCAACAGAAGGTGCTAGGCCGGGGACGATCTCACGGCGCGCGGCGTCCTTTCCGAGAGTACTCGGATCTTTAGGGTTGACCTGTGAAGCTAGGGTAGGCCTCATTGCCTCACTTCTTGATCATCCAGCAACCATTTGGTAATTGGGGGAAGAGGATTTTGGTTTGACACTTCGTGGGGGTAATAAAATCTTTAACAATCTTTAAGTAACTTTTAATCTACTAAGCTTTTTAACAACTTAGCTACATTGGTACATCTTATGGTTCAATACTTGCAAGCATAACTCTTTTTCAATTTTACATGCAAGTGACATTTCTTTTTCTTTGTGGATTAATTAACTAAGTGTCATTTTTTAGTATTGTGGAACACTTGTGCTTTAAAGCTTTCAAATCTTTTGTTAAGTGTTCTTTATGGTGTGATCCCTCAAGAGATAGTGCATCCCATTTGGAGGCATCTTCTTGTTGGGTCTTGAGTGTTGTGGTTGCCATTGAAAAGCAGTCCAATAGAGTAATTGCTATAGGGGCATGCTTGGCTTAATGTGTTGATGATATCCATGCTTTGAAATCCTTTAATTCCTGCACATTAAAACGCATGGTTAACTTGCCTCTTTGTATCTTTATATTTTGTAGTTCTTAGATATTATTGTTGTATCTATTATATCATCTATTCATCTTGTATCTAATTGTGGATTTGTATCTAACATTGTTGTGAAGTAATTGTAATCATTGTTTTATTTGTAAATCTTTTGTAATCAAACACCCTTAAACTTTAGTTGACCCCTTGCCCAATCTTTAGACACTAGTCTTAGTTGCCCTAGGAAAAGGCTTGCTTCTCATCCTTATTGTTGCATCTTGCATTTGTTGCCTTTGCATCATAGGTTAGACTTCCCCCAAACCCTTTAACTAATTAAAACCAACTCCTAGAACTTCAAGTTTAATCTCATCTAGAAACTAGGGTCTACCCCCCTTGGATTCCCTAGGAGTAAGACTAGACGGAAGAGGTTCAAGTCAAAGTGACAGCGTGGGCTTTGAACCTAGGCATTGTGCCTCCAAGGACACACTAAGTGAGCAGGACTTAGCTCACGTTTGCAAGTGTGTATAAGGACGGAAACACATTGTAAACAGTCCAAGAGAGTCTCTTGGGCTTGCATTCTTTATTCATATTATTACATTGTAATTTGTAAATTATTTTTAGTATTTTTCTCACACCTTGCATGTGAGTGGCTTTGCCACCCCTGCAAAACCGTGTTGGCTAGAGTAGTTAAATTTTTTTGATTATTACATAAGTCTTTTGCCCACCCTGGTCACAAAATCGGTAGACTTGCCCTCCACATTGTGCCAAAATTGTGAGGCTTTAAAACTTGTTTCAATTTTTCCCACCTATGTCCTTAAGGCAAAGTTGTGTGGCTAGTTAATTTATTTCCTTTCCTTCTAAATTATTTGCATTATTTTTCCCACACCTTGCATGTGAGTGGCTTTGCCAACCTTGCAATATCGTGCTAGCTTGTAGTTAAAGTTTTCATTTTTGCAAGTAAACTTTGCCCCGCCATTTTCCCCATAATCCCTCCCCTTGCCACTTTGTGGATCTTGGGTGACAAAAAAGGGCAAAGGATCATGTGGCTAGTCTAATTAGGCACTCAGTTTTATTATTGTTCAACCACTAAAAAAATGTGACTTGAGGAGGCTAGAAGGGGTTGAAGTCGAGGACGGTTTCGTGGCACTAAGTGTCCTCCTTGTTGAGCGCCTAGCACTTTGGATTTGACCTGTGGAGCTAGGGGGGAACCTTGTTGTTCCCTTGTTGAGCACCCAGCACTTCCTCTTGGTTGAAGGATAAAGAACTTGGGGCAGTCACATAGTTTAGGATTATTGCCATTCACATCTAATTACCCTAAGTCAAAGAGAGACATAAAATTTAATAAAAGAAACCTACTGACACTGCAAAACATTTATGTTTCAATTCCTGCAATTTCATGCAATTTGCTTTCAAGCATTTACATTTCATTCATTTTCAGCAAGTTCTTTACATGTGAATATTTACATTGTCAAAGCATTCTTTATTCTTTATTTCAAGTATTCTTTATTCTTTGAGAATTAATTGTTTTAAGTGTAAATTTATCGTTTAAATCATTGTGTAGATACTCTTGTGTAGATACTCCATATTTTGTTTCAAGTTGTAGAAGCATCTTTTTATTGTGCATATCTCAATAAGTGAAATTTGGTAATCTTTATGCACTGGTCTTTTGTTATCTTGTAAAGAAAGGGTTTGTTTGTCATTGAAAGAATTGCACTTTGCATTGTTGCTTGTCATTGGGTTGGGTCTCCATAATCCTTAAATTAATTAACTCCTAAAACTAAAATAAACCTTTCACATAGTTTAATAGGGTCTACCCCCCTTGGCTTCCCTAGGAGTGAGCCTAGACGGAAGGAGTCTAGATTGAGGTGACAGTGGGTCTAGACTCAAGTTTGTGCCTCCAAGGACACACCAAGTGGGTTGGAGACTTCTCCACGTTTGTAGGTGTGTATTAGGTGGCAACAGGTGGCTCTTTTATTGATTTGATTTACTTATCATGATGTATTTGACTTGAGATCCTTGGAGGGCGTATTCATTGTCTTTGCAGGACCTAGTTGGTGGACAGTTTTGGAAGAACAAGCCTAGCTTGGGCTTCCTTTGGGCATGAAGCCCATAGGCTGGATACCATGGCCAACACACTAGACAATGATGGTATCCTTTGAAGGCTTGAGAGACACCTTGGAGAATCTACCCTAGCCCATTTTCAGCCCAACGTTTTGCTCTTGAGGCCAAAACATCACAATTGAGGAGCTTGACATCACCCTAGGGCTAGGGTTTTGGTGGTGAAGGTTTTGACGATGGACACTTGGCACGTTTTGATGGGAGAAGGCTTGGCTTGAAGAAGGAAACCCTAGCACATGAGAGGTGTTGACCACCTATTCAACTAGGGGGTCAACTCCATATACCATAAAGATATGCACCTGATGGTGCTACCATGTTGAAGACTTACTGGTTCTACAAGGCAATTTTGGCCTTCAGCATTTTGTTGTAATTGGAATTTCCGATCCCCTGCGTGGGATAATAATGTAATAAGTCTACATGGATCATAGTTTAAATCAGTTGCATTAGGATTTCTTCATTAGGAGAGTTCCTTTCACTGAGTGTTTTTTATCCTCAGGTTATTAATTTGGCTTTTCAGCCTTATTAATTTCCCATGAGTTTTTCACTCCTCACAATAATTTCTCCAAAGTAGTGAAAGGCGTTCTAGTGGATGAGACCTATGTAACTAAGGTCTAGGAATGTTGTAAATGACCATGTTAGACATGTCCTTGAGTCTCGCGAAATTCCATTAAGTTTTGATAGGATTTTTTAAATAATTAAAATTCCCGCAAACTGAGATTTTTAATTATTTTCGATGTAAAATGTAAAAAAATGGTCCTTGGGTATTTTATATAGGGGTATGAGTACTCAAATCAAATGGTTCATACACCCCTACACCCTTGGACCAAGTCTTAGCTCATTTGGACAAGTTTTGTTAGGTCTTTGTCCAAGTTTAGTCAAAGTCAGTCAAAAATCAACATGTAATTGACTTAATTAAAATAGCCAAATTTTGTAAAAGTCATGAAAGTCATGAGAGAGTGTGGGAAAAGTATCCCAATAGCCTTTCCTAAGTTGGGAAAACATTTTTCAACTTAAAAAACCCGCCTTAGCTTAACCCACAACCCACTTTCTTCATTCTCCTAGAAGAGGGGCGCCGCCCCCCCTCTTGCTCAATATCTCATAAAAATGAATTACTTGATGGGGACCCCTAAAAACTTAGGAAAGTACCCCACTTGACCCCACTTGAATATTAGATAAAGGGAAAGGGGGTTTCCCCCTTCCCAACTCACCCCTCAACCATCCCATCACTCTCTTGACCTAGAGGTGCGCCCCCCCTTGATGAGACCCTCTTCCATTAGATGGGTGCCACTTGGAGCCCATCCAAGTGGGCTCCCTCCTCCTCTTTTCCTATAAATTGGACCCTCTCATCCTCATTCTCCCATCGATTCTCATAGCAATGCTATTATGCCAAAATTTATATCTTCTCCCCCTCTCTCATGTGCTCTCATGTGCTCTCTCATGTGCAAGTTTTGCCACAAGTATTTGTGATAAGATTTTGGTGGATAATAAAGAAAGCTTTGGAGAAATTTTGGTACATTAGGAGTCTTCTTGGTGTGCCATTGTGTGTGGTTGAGGTGATACATTTCCATTTTGCTTCATGTTTTGCATTCACTAGATTGTATGTGGAGATTTAAACAAAGTAGTTTGCTTGAATATAGTTGATAGTAGTATTGCTATTGGTTATGTGGTAATTCCTAAGTAGTTTGGAAAGTATTTTGCAAACTTTTGGGATGCTCTCACCTTCATTTCTTCTTGTGTAGCAAAAGGAAGCTTATTGGAAGTCACTAAGGGTTGAAGGATTGGCTCTAGAGTGGAGAGCCAACTCTCTTTAACTTTTCAAAGTTTTAATAATTATCTAACTATTGTTTCATTTTCCTCTTCATGTTTCTAATGTATTGTTATGATATGGAATAGATCATAAAAGTTTCATTAAAAATCTCAAATCTTTTATTCAAGTTCATATTTGTTTTGGGCTAACTTAGCTAACATTGTCTTGGTTTTGTAGCATTTTGGATGTATCCTTTGACATTGTTTTATGCAGATTTTTAGCACAAAGGAAGAGTTGCTACAAGTGTGTTAACTCCCAAGGCCTCCAAAGGGCATCTTCAGGTTGGACATCAAGTCCACCCTCCTTCTATGTTTCTAAAAAGTATTGTAAACCACCCGTGAGAGTCTCTTGGGTGGCCTTCTTGTCAAATCACATAAAAATTCAAACATTGTAATAGTTAGGATTTCTCATTTTTGCTTTTCATTTTTCACACCCATACTTGGCCAAAACGGTAGGCATTGTGCCTCCACTTGTGCCATAGTTGTGGGGTTTGAATTTTTATTTCCAAAGTCTTTTATTTCTTTCATAATACCCAACTTGGCCAATACGGTAGGCATTGTGCCTCCACTAGTGCCATTGTTGGAGTAGTTTTTCTTTCAAGTCTTTACATTCTTTCAAAGCAATTTAATTTCAATAATTTAGTTTTACCCACATTGGTCAAACGATAGGCATTGTGCCTCCACATGACCGGAATTGTGAGGCAACAATAATTTCATCTATTTTGTAAAGCAAACAATAATCCAATTTCATTATTTGTTTAAGGCAAACTAATAAAGCATCTCAATACATTTACTTTGCCCCACCTTGCAAGAGGGTGGTCCCAAGCCATTCCTTGAAATAACGGAAGGCTTGTTTTAATATTAAAATCATTGCTCAATTTAAAATTTATTTCCCAACGTTTGCCTCGTATTCTCTCCCCTTGCCATTTAGTTGGATCCTAGGTGACAAGAAAGGGCAAAGGTTGGAGGTAGTAACTAGGCATCCACAACCAATTGTTGTTCTTGCACCATCAAAACAAAGACTTGGGAAGAAGCTTGGGGTGGTAGGTCGGGGACGATCTCACGGCGCTCGGCGTCCTCCAGGTGGAGTACCTTGCAAACTTTGGGTTTGACCTGCAAAGCTAGGGTAGGCCTCGTTGCCATACTTTTTGAGCATCCAACACTCTCTTTTGGTGTGAACAATAATGGTTTTAGGGTAGTCACATAGTCTAGGACACAATCATTCACACCTAATCCCCCTAATCAAAGTGACAAAAAAATTTATAAAATCAAGCTACACCCACTACATTCACAACACTTGCAATACATGCTTCAAGGCAATCTCATAATATAATATCTCAATTTCATTTTGCAAGCAATCTTATGGTGGTGTAATTTATTTTCAAGCAAGTTTTCATTTCAAGTCTCACAATCACATTTAAGGCAACTTGAGTTCTCATACATTTGGGTATTTTAAAAGAAATCAACATTTCAAGGCAATATCTATGTTGTGACATCTTATGTGATTGGTCTAAAATCGAATTTCCCTTTTGTATATTTGTAACATCATCTAATGTGCTTATCCTTGTTCATAAAATTTTATGTATGATATATTTCATTATTTCATTTTGTGAATTGACTGTTTCATTTATCTAAGTATCTCTTTCATGTATATGGTGTAATCATCTAATTCATCTTGTTCATTGTAAGCCATCTTGTATTTCAATTTGTATATCTCAATTGTAACGTAACTCTTGCTATATTCTATAGCATTATTTGTCTCTTGTATTAGTTGTATTTAATCCTTTAATTGTGTAATCTAATTGACCCCTTGCCCAACCTTAGGCACTAGTCATAGTTGACTTAGGGAAAGGCTTGACTCTCATTGAAAGATTTGCATTTGCATTGTTGCTTGCCATATAGGCTAGTTTCCTCTCACCTTTAACAAACTAAAATTAACTCCTAGAATTCATCTAATAATTCACGTAGTAACTAGGGTCTACCCCCCTTGGCTTCCCTAGGAGTAAACCCAGACGGAAGAGGTTCAAGTCAAAGTGACAGCGTGGGCTTTGAACCTAGGTATTGTGCCTCTAAGGACACACTAAGTGAGTAGGACTTAGCTCACGTTTGCAAGTGTGTATAAGGACGGCAACAAGAGGGAGGACCTAGAAGGCCCAACGACTTCCATTCTTTACTCCAACAACTTGCAAAAAGTGTCAAAACATCACCCTTTAGAGGGATGACATCACATTAGGGTTTCTTATGTGCATTTTTTAAACTTAGATTTGAATTTGATAATGTAAAGGGGCAAAGTAAGGGTTGTTGACCACTTGCTTTCTGGTTACCCTAAAATTAAGTGGACAACCACTTTTAGGAGGATTTTTATAAATAGAAATCAAACTCTTGTCATTTTAACATAACTCTCACATCTTGGAGAGGATACTTGGCTGAAATTTGCGCCCCCTTTGGGCAATTTTATCTATCTCTCTTGCTACTATCTCTTGTGGTGACTTGCTTTGGCTATTGGATGAAGAAGTAAGGCGCTATCTTTCTTGGAGGCTATTTCTTGCTTTATGGTGGATTTTTCTTGGTTAAAAAAGTTTATCTTGTTAATGCTTGGACTAGGTTAGGAACATTTCATGTTATTGCTTCTTTTCTTGGTCGCAAGGTTAATTTGCTAAGATTTTGAGGAGTATAACGACATACAACCCCACTAAGCCCATCATAATTGTCTTGGAATAATTTTTTGCATAAAGAAATACTAGGAGAAGTAAAAGGGCTTACACTCTCCTAGGTTTTTCCTAGCTAGTTTTGCTTGCCTTGGGAAGTGTTGACCGCCCATTTAGCACCGGTGGTCAACTCATGTGCCATGACGAGATGCATCATCAGATGCAGTATGGTTGAAGACCTTTGGTTCTACAGGGCTGTGTTTGGCCCAGCACTAAATTTTTGTACTAGGAATTTCCGCACCCCTGCGTGGGTTAATAATGTAATAGGTCTGCATGAGTCATGTCTAGGTCAATTACCTTGGCATCGGTTCACTGGGAGAGTTCTTTTCACCGAGGGTTTTTTATCCTCAGGTTATCATTGGGCCTCCTAGCCTTAATGATTTCCCTTGAGTTTTTCTCTCACACTTTACATATGTCCTCCAAAGTGGTGAAAGGCGTTGCAGTGGGCTTATGTTCTGGTAACTATATAGGGAATTCATTGTAAATGACCATGCAAGACATCATAGAAAGTTTCGCGGAATTCCATCGAGTCTAGGTTAGTTTTTTTTTTTTTAATTAATTAATTTTTAATTAAATTTCCCTAAGTTTGGAGGTTTAATTATTTAATTAATTAATTATTTTTGAGCAATAATTGTAAAAATTGGATCCTTGGACTTTTGATAGGGGTATTTATGCTCAAAAGAAATGGAATAGCACCCCCTACATCCATGGACCAAGTTTCAGCTCGGTCGGACAACTTTAGCCATGGGTTAATCCACCTAGAGTGTTAGTCAGTCTATAACAGCAATTTTAATTGCTAAAGTCCAAACATGGCAAAATGTAAAAATTGTAATAATGAGTTAGATGATGTAAAATGTTGAAATGATGGTTAGAGAGAGACCCCCTAAGCATAACCTTAGCCTCCCAACCCTTTTCAACCTTGTCTAACCCCTTTTCCAACCCCCACACTCAAAAGTTGCACCCCCCTAGGGGGATTGACGTTTTTCACTTTTTAACTTAATTGTGACTTTGGTGTGGCCCCCTCTCCTAAGTTTTCAATTCATTTAACCTTCTTATCACCCCTAGAGGTGACCCCCCTTACTATACCTTACCCATACTTGAGTTTGGGTTAGTTTTTGACCAAAGGGAGCGCTCTCCAAGAGAGTTACGCCCTCCTTTTCCTCTCTCCAATGAAAGTTATGTTTTTATTGTGAGATGACTCTTCACCTTGCTTTGGCACGGATCCCATGCCTCTCCATGATCCATTGTGTGATCCCAACACCTCACACCTATTCCACACCTCTCATCTCTTCTCCTCATCCCAAGAGGTGCGACCTCCCTCACCTTGAAACTCAACAAATAATTATTTTAAAAATTATTTGAGGCTTTTCACCTTCCATGGCACAAATCCCACACTTCTTACATGCCATTAGATCTATCTAATTTATTTTTCAATTTTTCTACACCCTAGATCTATTGTGCAAACCTTAGGAAGTGCACCCTAGCCTAGAGATCTACTCATTTGCTTGGTGGTGGACACTTGGCATAGATCCAAGAGAGGTAGGTTTGCCTCTCCAAGTATAAATAGATCTCATTTATCCTCCCTAACTCACCATATCTTGAGCTATTGTTATGCTACTTGATTTTCCTCTTTCTCTCTATTGTCATTTCACTCATTTTCATTTCATTCTAGCTCCTAGGTTTTGGAGTATTCCTCTCCAAGATCTACTTCTTTTGGTAATAAGATTCAAGAAGCTTTGGAGGACAACAAGAAGGGTAATGTGTGTGCTTGCTTCTCTTATGCATATGGAGGTAACATTGTGTGGTTTTATTTCATGATTCATGCAACCCTAGATCTTGGATAAAGTGTTATCTAGGTAGGTTAGATGGTGTGTATGCCTATTTTTCCTATGGATCTTGATGTATAACGTAAATTGAAGTGTCGTTTATGATTATTGCATCAACATTTTATCTAGTGTATGCTTGATATTGAAGGAGTATTGCAGGTTCACTTTCAAAGTCTCATTGGGAAAACCTTCTAAAAGGGAAGGGTCTCTTGAAGCTTCTCATACTTCAGCCATCTTGATATATTACTTTGCTCTATTATTTGTTGTACATCCATCTCACTTTCAGCTAGCATACATTGTTTTAGATAGGTCAATAATATCTCAAATCTATATCTTGTCTTGTGGAAAGTCCTTGTCCCAAAAGGGCAAGGTTTTCCTTAACTTTGTTTGGTTGTATGTAGCCATCCTAACAAGAAGACCTTGTTGTTTTAACAAGTATATCAGATCTAATAGGAGGCTATTCGCTGCCCCAAAGAGACACACACAACACTACAAAACCCCTTGGGGGAGTTTGGTAGCTATCTCTTACCCCTCTCTTTCAATTTCTAGTTCAGAAGTGCACTTTTCTTCTTGTTTGTTTGATTGTTCAAGCTCAAAGTGTAAGAGGGGAAGTGGTACGGCCTCCCCTCTTCTTTGAGTTGTTGGGTAGGTAGGACGTAGGTTAGGCACTTCTTCAATTTTTTGTTTTACTTAGCTTGGCCGCAAGGTTTAGAAGGTGAGGGCACCTTCTCAACCTTGACGTGGGTTTGCTTGATTAGCTTGTAGGTTAGTTTGCTAGTTAGTTCTCTCTCTCTCTCTTGCTCATATCTCATTTGCTTGCCCAAATAACTAAGATCTAAATAACACTTAATCTAACTAAGTCAAGATAACTTAATAACCTACCTAGTTGGGAAAGGAACCACCCAAAGAGATAAGGATAAGTGTTAATGCTTTATTTTTACATGTGATGTGATGGATCTAATGGTTTAATGCTCTTGATGTTTATGTTATAGATCTAATCTCTCATCTTAAGCCCACTGGGCAACACACTTAAGTTCTTATATTTAGATCTTGCTTAGTTCTTTTCTTTTCAAGCTCTTAATCTAAATCTTAAGCACACATCTTAATCTTAATGTTCTAGATCTCTTGAAGTGCTTAACACATAAGTGGTTTATTGTTTCTTTGCTCACATCTATTGGTAGCCACGTCTTGGGCTTGAGTTTTCTTGAATGGTTTAACTTGGCAAACACATTTAAATTTTCTCTTTTCATCTCACTAGGCAAGTTGTTCTTGCCATTGGATCTATGGTATCTAATCAACTAATGTGATGTGCATGTGTTAAATTTATCTATCTCTCTCAGCTATCTCTTTACTTTTATTGCTTCTTATGTGTTGATATATTTCATTGTTGAAGCTGAAGTAACACATTTTTGAGCAAGTTCAGTTTCGGCCATCTCATTATTTTGCACTTTAAAAGCACCTTAAAACTTTTAAAACACTCTTATAATCACCTAAAAGTCTACCTAACTGTTATATATACATAATAAACTATTTTAGGGTACCTTAGACCACCATCTCCACCATCTAAAACGGGTTTGAGGAAAACAACGGTGGGTAGTGGCAGGGGACTGTCCCGTGGCGCTCCAAGTGGGTGTCCTCTCCGGGAAGTACTCTTACTGTCAGAGCTGACCGTGGAAGCTAGGGTGGGCCTCGTTGCCTTACTATCTTGAGCACCCGACAGTTATTTGGCAACAGGAGGAGGAGGCTTTGGTGAAAGCCAATAAAACTTAAAATCCTTAAGAAAAGCCTAATTATTTAAACCTTGGCCAAATCTAATAACACTTTGGGCTTAATAATAAAGAGTGTAGATTGTCTTCATCTTATAATTGTGCTTAACTCTCCTTTGTAATCTTGTTGATGAAGTAATTATTGATGGTAATCTTATGCGAATGATGATGTGATTTGATGCTTTGATCTTCTATATCCTGCACACATTAAAACGAATACGTGGTTAGTTTGCTTTGTATAAATTGTAATCTATCATTCTTTATCTTGTAAGTAAATGTACATGGTATTATTTCATTGAGTTATTCTTTCTGGTAAATTTGTAACTTGTAATCTTTTGTAATAAACAACCCTCTAACATAGTTGACCCCTTGCCCAATCTCTAGGCACTAGTCTTAGTTGACCTAGGGAAGAGGCTTGCTTCTCATGCTAACCCTTGCATCTTGCATGGTTGCCTTAGCATCTTAGGATTAGAATCCCCTCTAACCTTAACAAACTAAAATTAACTCCTAGAACTTAACATAATTCATCTAGTAACTAAGGTCTACCCCCTTTGGCTTCCCTAGGAATGAGCCTAGATGGAAGAGGTTCCAGTCAAAGTGACAGCGTGGGCTGTGAACCTAGGCATTGTGCCTCCAAGGACACACTAAGTGAGCCGAACTCAAGCTCACGTTTGCAAGTGTGTATAAGGACGTCAACGAGGAGTAAAAGGGCTTACACCCCCAAGGAAGTAGCACAACTAGTTCTTTCATTTAAAAAACACTCCATAGCCCAATAGTTAAGGGCACTAGTCTCTTGCATTGGAGAAATAAAATCATTGCATTGGGATACGTAAAATCACGAGATTTTGAAATTGTTAAAGTTGGGATCTTTTCTATATGCTTTAAGCTTGCCAAAGCCTCTAGGGCGTCTAGATTGGTCAAGTGGATCTTGAGCTATAGCTAATTAAAAGCTACATCCATTAGGGCTGCAGCAAATCATCTTCTATTTTAATTCTAACTTGCAATTTAACCGTGGAAATATGCTAGTAAACCATCATTATCATTCTGTTGTTAATTAGTGAACTTTTTGTTGGATTACTTGCTTGTTTTCATGGTTAAAACTTGCAGTTGTAGAAAATCTTTGCTACAGCCACTTCGCTGTTACAAACTTACTCTGAAAACTTCATATAACAGCGCTCTAAAACCACTAAAGTTTGTGCTAAAGTATTGGGGGTTAATCTACATGTTTTATGCTTCATTCTCCAACAATTCTTTGATGCTTTAAGTGGTTAAATCTGCAATAATTGATTATTTTATTTGCTGATATATACTCTTGTTTACTGCTGTAATTGGGGACAGCAAGTTTAACTTGCTTGTCCACTTAAATTTGGGCTTCTATACTTGTCTCTTCTTGTGTCTCGGGCAGATATAAACATCTTTTGCAGGCACTCAAGCACTTGGCAACCATAAACCAGACTTGTTATCAAGCCACTTCTCACTTAGCAACTTGACCTATAGGGGCATCACTTCCATCGTCTCACTTTTCGTCTCATTTCCCCTAGGGTCACCCGGGATTCCCCCCTTGTGTTGGATTTCTCCTTCACTAAAACGAGGGGAGGATTTATCTAAAGTGACAGTGGGCAAACTCTCACCATTATCGCCATCTAGTGGATTGGGTCGGGCTTTGCCCAACCTATAGTTTGCGCGATAACACCCCATACCTATCAGATTTAAGGTACTGATCAAAAACAATTAAAAGAAGAAATTTATGTGCTTATTTTTTCTTTTACACTTGCAGATCTGCAACCTTTTATTGCAGATCTGCAACCTTTTTAGTGCATATGTACATCAGATTTATCATTTGAGCTAATTTGACATTCTTGGATGTAAATCTGAATTGTAATTGTTGTCCTAAAGCATTTAGTTGCAAAAATATGAACTTCTTTTAAAGATTATAGCAAGTATAGTCTGCAGATTTGATGTATTTCGCAGGGTATAATTGATTACTTTCTACTTCAGATCAATAGGGATTACCCCTAAGGCTAGAAAGCACTAGCCCAAAGTGAGAGAGATTGTATGAGGTAACATTGGCATTTTTCCGAAGTCTTCATTTGATCCTTTCCAGTGTCAAGTAATCTTAGAGTATTGAGCTTCCTTTGTAACAGTTAATGACACTGTCCATCCATGTCACTCTGATGTGTGCCTCAACATCAAATGCACCTTACTTTAGGTTGCACCAGGTTATTAACACTCAGTTCAAGCGTTGCACTTACTCAGTTTATCATGTGCTTGATTAAGCGTTGCGACCATACTTAGACAATTCTTGAAAGAGAAATTCATCATGCACAACTCCTCCAATCATGGACTTAGTCAATCTCTGACTCTTGGGCATTTGGAAATCCCGATTCCCACCTGTCTTTTAAGTCTAGAGTGAATGGTTGGATGGTCCTCATTTGGTTTTTCAGAATGCAAAAAAGAAAAAAACAGTTAAACATTTATGTGGGAATGCAAAGTAACCAAAACGGTAAAACCTTTTGTGAAATCACAACTAAATACTATATTCTCTTCATTCTCTGCCTTCATTGGAAAGGGGTCATCATTTGAGGAAGATAGATGGTAAATCAGACAAGTAAAAGTGTATGGGGTCCCAGAAGGTTTACTGGCATCTCTTTTTTCTGGGAGGAGCAATGTCGAGCAACATTTAATGGCAAACCTTCACCAATTCATTAGGGAGCAATCAAAGCTTTCAGATAAGATCTAGAAATCCAGATTTTTGCTAGGATAGGAATCTTCATAAAAGATACCATTATGAATATATCATTAGGAAGTTGTTATTAGAAAGTCTTTATCAGCTGGATGAATGGTTGTATTTCCTAATCATAGTGTAAGTAGGACCTCCATTTATATAAAAAGGCCCCCAATTTTAAATTATCTTGAGTGGAGGAAACATCGTTGTATACTGTGTAATAAATCTATCTCTACTGATCACATATATTGTAGATATGTAAATAAGACTATAAGTTGGAATAAGAGCTTCAAACACAATGAATGATGTTTTGATTGTTCTTTAGTTCTCATATTTATTAAAGTCATTTGCACACATATTGTTTCTTAAGTAACTGTCTAATTGTCATTTCCAAAAAACTTTGGATGGATTCACTCTCAACAAGGATCAGGGACAGAAATTCTAAAGCAATTCAAGAAGCTTTGAATGATTCTCCGTACTTTCTGGTTGATCAAAACATGGATCTTTTGTGTCCATTAGTTTAATCCTTGAAGATCCTTTTGTTGGATATAGATCTGCATTGCAAAATACTGTTATGTTTTGACTTTTTTATTGACGAGTCACAAAATTACCATCATTTGACATCTTTTCCTTTTTTTAACCTTTTATCATTTACCTATAACCCTGTCTTATCCATTTTAATTCTCATATGTGGGATTTAAGCTCGAGGTGATTTTCCAATTGCATTTCTTAATATTTCATTGGATTTCTGATTAACATTAGGGGAAGTAGCGTGTTATGTATTTACTTTTGAAATGACAGCTCATGTGTGAACAAGCTGTTACAGGGTTTTTCTTTAAAGGTTCACATATTCTTCAAATCAGGGTCATTGCACATCCATTGCCACAGATTTAAAGTCATTAATAGCTGATACAATTGCAGGGTTCCCGTATTTTCAAATCAGCCTGCTACAGAATCAGGCGTGTAGCAACTTAGAACTGCCTAAATATATGTGTGTTCACAATAAGACTAGATGACCATGTATTCAAAGCTGCAAACATTCCAAGTTTGTCCAAGTTATACGAGGGATCACAAGAGCAACAAGAGTATTCTAAGAAGATATATCAGAAAAAGGGAAATTAATATAAATACCTTCAGCAAGGTTTGAGCACTCGGCATGAAGATATATCAGAAATAAAGGAAATTAATACAAATATCTTCAGCATCAACCCACGGGCCTATAAGGTTCCATCACTCAGCACGTGACAATCTCAAAGATAGGATATGGGCACACTTGCATATAACAGTTTAACCAATTCAGCCAAGAACCCGTGGAATCTGGGAGGAAGTCGACATTTTATTGGCCAATGTATAACATCGTGTACCTAAGCAAATCAGCGGACAATAGGATCTGAGTTTGTTTTACTTGATTTGCAGCATATTAGGAGCATGTCGCTCCATATTTGGAGCAATTAGACTCCCCCATATTGTATATATACGTGTGTGCTAGCGTCCATGAGGACGGTAGTAGTATAGTGTGTGCTCAGACTGATAAATAGTGTGAGAACCGAGAATTCTATCAAACTTTGTCAAATTCTGGTTTAATAAAAAGACTATTGTTCATGTTTCGAGTGTCAATCTGATTTCATACTGATGATTTAGGAGTTGTGAGCACAGGCCTACCAGTGAGGCAGGGCCCACTCACAGGTACAGCTATGTGCTATGTTATTTTCTATATATAGTGTTAGTTCTATTTCTGATTGTATATAGAGTTATTTTTTAATTATTTAATTATTTTCTGTTTTAGAAAGTATGTTGTAGAATGGCCACAGGATGCATAATGGCCACCTGTGATATGTTGTTGAATGGTGAATGAAGTATGCTAGGATTTGGATTTTCATAGACCATTAATTTCATTAGCACTCTTGAATTATATTAAGATCAGATGTCAAATCTGGGTGTGCATTCTTGTTTGTGGCAACGTTTGAAATATCATTGTTAGATGGTTTGCTAGTTTAGTTTTAGTATACTAATCAAGCATAGTTTTACTTCTAGTGTGAGTTAAAGTAGATTAAATATTTTCTTTTGCTTCAAACATGTGTGCTACGGAATCACACTATTTATGACCCCTCTAGGTGAACACACTATGAAGTAGGATTATAAGATTTCAGAGATCTTAATCCAAGTGTTGCCACCAGCTGGGTTGTGGGTTGAAAACATTGTGACTCCATCCCTTATGCTTTCCTTTTCGATTTATGCATTGTTTAGTTTAATTGATTTCTTTTGGTTAATTTGCATAGTATGGTAAAAGCCCTATTTCTGTATATACTGCACCAAGTGTCTCACAAGCACAAACTGAACCCCAGGTTGACAAAATAAATGAAAGAGTGTAAAGTGACACCAAAAAAATGGGAATCATATTTACATCTCGTCACTTATATTTATCAAAATCTTATGGGTAGGACTAAACAGCAGTACCTTATTTAGCAGATCGTGGAAGTGGAGCAATATTATTTCCATGGAATTTTGGTAGCAACTCAGGAAATCTCAGTTGAGACCTTTTGTATTACCGATTGTGGATGGCAAATTGGAGGATGGAGATTCTGAAAGACATTTTGAAAAATATAGCAATTGATTGCAAACCAGTACAAATTTACAAGAATTTTGAAATTACAGACTGACTTAGAAGATAATCTAAATCCATGTAAGGTAGTTCTAGGCCAACTGTGGATTAATAAAATGTGAGGATTGAAGAGTTTGAAGAAGAAAAGACTTAATTTCAAGCAAGGTATAAATTTCCAGTCCCTTTTGGTTGTAATATACCAATGGAAAAGTTGCACATCCACTCCATTGATTTCAATTAAGAGCCAGAATGCGGTCAGGATTGCCACGCTGGAGATTTGTAAACGAAGTCAAATATCCTCAAGGAAACAGAGTTACTCTTGTGCCTTGTCCAAACCATAATGGGTAAAATTACATGCATAAAAAGCAGTGAGACACCTTACATTTTACTCTACAACAAAACAATGTTACAAATAGAAAGAGCACAATAAATTAGGAAGTAGGAAATAACTCACTCAAAGAAAAAAGAAAAAAAGGTAGGAAATAACTGCTAGCTTACCACCCAAGCAAAGAATCTGCTTCTGCTCCATGTAGTTGATGAGTGGTAATTAACAAAGGTTGATTGTCTTCTCACAGTCAACATTCTTGAAATTTCTGCAAAACAACAAGCAAAAAAAAGAAAGAATGAACCTTATAAACTAAGTAGTATCCTAAAGACATTTGAGTGATTGAACATTGCTGAAAGAAAAAATTTCCATGAACATTTAGATACTGGAATTCCCTCTGTTGTAAAGGTATATTACTTTATCCTTTGACAAAAGAATCTACACTAAATACTTCCATAGGACTGTAAATTATGATTTCAATCTGGAATTTGAACCATTGATTACAAGGGATTGATATCAGTCTAGGCTCATAAAATTTATTTTTAACTGAAGACATCTAGCAATCCTCCTCAAGGGTTATCATATTTTTCCATTTTAACATACATAGGCTTTACACAAAGGAAATGTTGGTATTTAGAGATGCATGATCATAACATGTGAGAGCTTAGAGATCAGGAGAACATAATTAGTTAATCAGGAGTCATCGAATACATCAACACGGCTTTCTTTAATATGCCAAGTAAAAAGTTACAAAACTATTTATCTAACTAACCTATAGTAAGCATGGGTGATTAATACTAATTATGTCCTTAACATTAGGACTCCTGACATTTTGAGTGTTACCACTCTAACAACCCCCTTAACATGAAGCACTGTTTTTTATTTTAACACCCCCCATTAATATAAAAGTCAATACAAACAATATTATTCAAAAAACTTTTACAAAAACATGATAATGAGTTCCAAAAAGAACACCCCCTCTTAATATAAAAGTCAATTTTACTAACAATATTATTCAAAAAACTTTTAAAATTTCAGTCCTTCCGGATGTTGAAAGCCACGCACTTTGAGTCTTATGTCCTTAGAAGACAATGCCAGGGCCATTCTCCATTGGTCAAATTACCATGACCAGTCCCGGAAGAATGTCCGCCCGGTGCTGAAACATTAACACTTAAGAATAACTTACGAAATTACATAAAATTTCAACACTCCCTCATAACCATGCAAGTTCTTGGTACTTTTGCATGGTTGATTTTGTTGTTGCATGCCATTGAATGCTACAGCCATAAGGCTGCAATTTTCTGCAGAAAATACATGTTTACAACAGCCATCTTCTCTTGCTTCTTAAGTGCCATTTTTCAGCCTATATTCATTGTTAATCTTGATGTTGATTTACTTAACTAGTTTAGATCTTTGTATGTTGATTTAGATCTTTTATTTGCTGATAAAAACTGTCATTTACTGCTGCAAAATAGGGACAGCAAACTTAACTTGTTGATCCAACTAGCATATATCATTGCAAAGTGTTTTTTCTTGTGTCTCGGGCAGGTACAATCATCCGGAGAAGTACTATACCTGTGGGGCAACAATTACTTGACTTACAAGGCATCTCTTCCCACCTTTCATCCCACTTAGACTTGACCTCTAGGGGCTTCATTTCCATTTCCCTCCGTCTCCATCTCAATCCCCCTAGGGTCACCGGGATCGCCTCCCTAGAGTGACCTAGTCACCCTTGAAGTGCGATACCTACATCAAGGTGTAGGATTCCCAAGTTGTAGCACCTGTTTTGTGGTTTGGTCAGACTTTGCCCAACCTACAACTTGAGCTATAACATTTTGGCACCGTTGCCGGGGAAGATTTTGAATCTTCTTTGTACCCTAACGACACTTTGGTAAGCTATCCCAAAGCCTTTCTCTTAGCTTGCCTGGCAACTCCACCCARGGGACTTTCCCTTTCCACCCTTGATGAACTCTCCTTAAAGTTCATCTGGCGACTCCAACTTCCACAAACCCACCTTTCCCTCTTTTCCCTTTCCACCCTTTAATGAGCCTTGATCTCATCTGGCAACTCCATTGAGGTGTCCTTTCAATCAATGAAAATATGGCACCATGGGCTGAACCCCCATCCAGAAATTGTTATGCCTCGAAGAAGGAACTTTTACAGATGGAAAAGGAAAAGGTTGTGTTGTCGTCCTAATACACACTTGCAGACGTGAGCAAAGTCCAGTTCACTTAGTGTGTCCTTGGAGGCACAATGCCTAGGCTCACAGTCCACACTGTCACCTTGACTGGAACCTCTTCCTTCTAGGCTTACTCCTAGGGAAGCCAACGGGGGTAGACCCTAGTTACTAGATGTGATTTAACGTTTATGTTCTAGGAGTTGGTTTTAATTTGTTAAAGGTTAAGGGGAAAACTAACCTATGATGCTAAGGCAGCAAATGCAAGATGCAAGATCAATAAAATGTCAAGCAAAGCCTTTTTCCTAAGTCAACTAAGACTAGTGCCTAAGGATTGGGCAAGGGGTCAACTATGTTTGAGGGTGTTGAATTACAAAAAGGATTACAAGTAAAATGAAGTTACAATTATCCACAACCAAGATACTCACAATAATGAAAGAGAGATATTACAACAATTACACAAGATACAAATAGACAAGATTAACAATGCTTAAATGTGAGAATCCAAGAGATATCAAAACATTGAGATCATTCACATAAAGCCAAGCATGTCCCAATAGCACTTACTCTATTGGACTGCTTTTCAATGGCAACCACTAAAGCACTCAAGACTCAACAAGATGATGCCTCCCCAATGGGATGCGCAATTTCTTCTTGAATCACACCACAAAGAGCATAAATTGAAAGATAAATGCTCACCAAAACCAAAGATTTAACACTTAGAAACTTAACCACAAGATTGCATAATAGACTGAGAAATGTAAATGTGCTTGCAAAATAGACTTCTAAACAACCATCAAAAGATATGCCAAAGTAAAGATTGTCTAGGAGACTAAGTGGTTAGGAGTTGTTTAAAAATTTGATAAATTTTATTTGCCCTCCCCCTAACTAAGTGTTGAACCTTAATCCTCCTCCTCCTATTGCCAAATGGTTGTTGTTATCAGGAACTGAGGGTCTAAAAATCACTTCCACCGAAATATTTTCATCAATCAAACTATCTGGAAGCTGAAGTGTGGAAGCTGCTACTGCAAGTTCATCTGCCTTTGAATTATGTTCTCTAGGAATAGCAATCAGGTTTAAAGCATCTAGATCATTGATTAAGTCCCAAATTGCATTCCTATAACCTTTCAATCTCTCAGATTTGCAAGCAAATTTATTCTTCAATTGTTGTATGACCAAATCTGAATCCCCTTTGATATTTAGACATCTAACTCCCCTATCTCTGCAAAGTTCTAAACCAAGAATCAAAGTTTCATACTCAGCCACATTATTGGTTGCATCAAACTCCAATCTATAAGCAAATTTAGACACTTTACCATTTGGAGCTTGAAGCACAATTCCAGCACCTTTTCCTGCTCTAGAAAAAGCACCATCAAAGTTCATGTACCACACTTTGTCTAACTCATTATCTTAAACTTTGTCTTTTAGGGGCACAATGGAGTTAGACAAAATGGCATAATTACCAAGACCTTCAGCATCATACTTTAATTCATTTATGGGGTTTCTATACACTTCCCTAGTCAACTTGAAAGTGCTTCCATCTGGAGTAGGGAGGGTGGCATAAGATAGATCCATTTGTAAGCTACCACCCAAATCTGCAGCTGCCTTTCTATTCAACAACATTCCCCAAAGATCTGGAACATCAATCACTACAATATCCATTTCAATCATAATATCCGGAAATACTGTTAAGTGCACTTGCAAACCCTTAATCAATCCATATAGTTCAATTGTCTGACTATCCAAGGCACAAATGTTATGATAAGGTCTAGATATTCTTAAGTTTAACTGTTCCATCACTTTCTTAGTCATAACATTAGAGCTTGCTCCTGAATCTAACATGCAATTGTGTAACACTTTGTCATTCACAAGTAGAGAAAGGTAGAAAGGCAAATTATTCTCATTTTTCCTATCCCAACTCTGCAAAATCACTGGTGCATCCTGGTAGGCCACGGTTGGTTGCTTCTACACAACACTTTTAGGGGGTTCTTCTATGGCTTTAAGTAGCTTTTCCTTTTGAGAAGGGTTTTTCATAATTTCTGATACTGGTACCAAAACCTTTGCATTATTCAACCAACCACCTAAGTCAATATTAAAATTTGCATTAATAGGTATATTAGACTTAGCAAGACTTGGTGATACCTTGGGAAAACTAGTTGGGAAATCATGCCCTTTATTTCCATTCCTTTGGTATGTAATGCCTTTATACTTAGCCATTTCTGCAATTTGTTGGGGTGTGGGCTTGGGCCCATACTTTTCTGTTGCCTTATCAACAATACCACTCATGAAGTTTCCACTACTTCCAT
>ML780538.1:89734-110447 GCA_009831015.1 Picea engelmannii | reverse complement strand
TTTAACCTACAGCCATTAGGGCTGCATAACCCTAGCTACCTATTTACTTTTAACTCCTAAACTAACCCTAGACTAACTCCTAAATTTTGTTCACTTACTCTACTAACTAGGCCGCATGTTTTGGGCAACTTCTTGGTACTTTTGCATGGTTGATTTTGTTGCTACATGCCATTGAATGCTACAGCCATAAGGCTGCAATTTTCTGCAGAAAATACATATTTACAACAACCATCTTCTCTTGCTTCTTATTTTTCAGCCTATATTCATTGCTAATCTTGATGCTAATTTACTTAACTAGTTTAGATCTTTGTATGCTGATTTAGATCTTTTATTTGTTGATACAAACTGTCATTTACTGCTGCAAATTAGGGACAGCAAGCTTAACTCGCTGATCCAACTAACATATATCATTGCAAAGTGTCTTTTCTTGTGTCTCGGGCAGGTACAATCATCCGGAGAAGTACTATACTTGTGAGGCAACAATTACTTGACTTACAAGAAATCTCTTCCCACCTTTCATCCCACTTAGACTTGACCTCTAGGGGCTTCACTTCCATTTCCCTCCGTCTCCATCTCAATCTCCCTAGGGTCACCGGGATTGCCTCCCTAGAGTGACCTAGTCACCCTTGAAGTGTGGGACCTACATCGAGGTGACATTGGGTGTAGGATTCCCAAGTTGTAGCACTTGCTTTATGATTTGGTCAGGCTTTTCACAACCTACAACTTGCGCTATAACACTACTAACACACATCCATCATATACTCGATGTCATACGGCTAACCATGTTGATTTTCTAGTGTTAAATTAAACAAGCACAATTTTTTGCAAGTGCTAATTACTTCCAACGATATTACTTTAGTAAACTCTAGAACATCACTAAGTAATTACACTCGGAAAATTTCAACTACTTAGAAACTTCGGCCTCTTCCTTCGATCACTTCCCATGTGTGAGAGAGAAAAATATGTGTGTCTATTGTTGTGTCTTTTTATAGTAATATTAAATTGATCCAAAAAGACACGTCTCTTTGAAAATTAAATTTAATTTTCTTTCTTATAAATAGTTGGAGAATACCTCCCGTAACTACCCAAAGATTAATTTGGTTATAATCCATCCACATGGTATTTGAATTTGTTAAATTTTTCCTCCATAATTCATGTGATTCTTTGCATAAATATAGGTAGAAGTAAATATGCAGTACCTTCCTCATATTTAGGTAATTAGACATTTTTACTAGAAATTACTGTCCACCATAATTTGGAATTCTTTCTATAATTAAGGTAGGAGTAAAAAGTAAATATGTTGTACATAGAAATTGCAACAACCCCATAAATTCAACATTCCCAAGACTTTACTCTACTCTCATTTTCCTAGGCCCTCCAGTGAGGGAGTCAAGCCCAGTCCCGCTATAATACCATGTTGATTTTTCACAAGAGATGATATTGTATGTGAATGAATATCTTATTACAATGATGAGTGTTCTATATATAAAGAACATATGTTGAACTTTATATTATATTAGACATATAATATAAATATATTTTATATTTATACTTTAAACTTTATTATATATATTTATAGTTTATATTATAAATATATTATTACATTAATAATATTTCTTAATAATTAATAATCATATTATTAATTATCAATCTAGTAGAATGTCTTTCCGATGCTGCCCAAACATCAACACTCAGTACATGGACTAGTCTCCCAACTATACCATGTCACATTACATTGTTTATAATACTTCAATATCATGATGGTGGTTTAACCACCTAACTACCATTAGTTTAATTCGCTTTAATTTAATGACATTATTAACATGGTCACACAATGGTAACTTAATACTAACATTAACAATGGAGCTCGTCATTTGCTCCTCTAATGTGAAGATATCACATAGGAGCACTGAAGAAGAGCTGTCACCTTTTGATTATTAATCAAAGATTCGTTCACAAAAGAAACTGCATTATTAATGTGCTTTCTAATATAGCTTAATTCGCTTTAATTTTATGGCATTATTAACATGGTCACACAATGATAATTTAATACTAACATTAACAATGGAGCTCGTCATTTGCTCCTCTAATGTGAAAGATATCACATAGGAAAACTGAAGAAGAGTTGTCACCTTTTGATTATTAATCAAAGATTCGTTCACAAAAGAAACTCTATTATTAATGTGCTTTCTAATATAGCACGTCTTCTTTTCTCTATCCATGAATGCCACAGGCTCCTCTCATTTTAATACATGGGGAAGTGTTTCTTTACATGATTCTTCACAATCTACATGTCTCCTATGACTGACTTGTAGAAATATAAAAAGCAACTTTCACAACCAATCATACCTTTTAAATTGGCATGAGTATTTGCATGTGCCTCATTTTCCCAATCCCTCCATGTGTAAATCTGCAGAAATGGTTATAGAGTATCAGTATCCTAGTAAAATCTTTCATGAAGGACAAAAGAAAATCAAATCCTGACTTCACAAGCAGGAGAATGTAGATTTGCCTTGCATGTTTACTCCAAAACATTAAAAACTAAGAATCAGAAAATCATCCAGATTATAGCAGTTCTCATGTACATTATTATCTCAAGTTTTTATAATCAATAATCCTCAGCTGTGAACTAGTCTGCAGGCAAAAATATCTTTGCTAAATCATCTTCAAATCTGAAATCATAAAGCTGCAACTAATTTGTACTTAATCTGGTATACTGTATTATCTGCTCATAAAGAAAATTGGCAATAGAGCACATGAATAGTAGTTAAGTCTTTCCATATCAGATTCCAGAAAGACATTGTTAGAATCTATGAAGAGCAATTGGAGCTAGATTTGCATTATGCAAGAATGGCACCATTGATCTCATCCAACTGGAAATTGAATACTAACATCATGAAACACATTACCCCTTAGGTGATGTCTAGCAAATGTGACATTATAAAGTTAAATCACCTAGGAAAACCCCACAAAGGCAACATGAATCATCCCACCATAGCAACATCATAAGAGAAAGGGACATAACAAAAAAGCTAACCCATCCAACCATCAATGTGTCCCCCATCACACATCAAACAAGAGGATCATGTAGAACATCCCCTCCTAGTGACAACAACATCATATCAGATCATCATGCAAAAGTCACTAGGAAACTTCAACAATCATGAAAGATATATCTCCCAACCATCATCATCTAACCCCTTGGGCGGCTAGAACCATCATTTGTATCAAAGATAAGCATACATACCAAACCATCATAATGAGATAGTATGCTCCACATCCATGAAAAGTGCAATCAAGGGGTGATCAACAAGGCAAGCACATGTGAGAATACCACCAACTTCCAAGCAGCAAACACCATCATCCAACCAAGGAGAAGTGAGGCTCCCCCAACCAAAAAACTCCGTCAAACGATATGATGTCATGAAGAAAATGATGAAGTTTGAGTAGCTTCGGAAGATATTCTTATTGTATCAATATTGTATTAGACCAAGACAAAATCCTAAAGAATAATATTATGTTATATTTTTAAAGTCGGCCCTATTGTGCCTTTGTAAAAGTCAATAGTAAATTAGAAAGGGTAAAGTATACAAGTCCACCCTGACCTAATTAAAGGGTGGCTCAACTTGTATTTATAAGAAGCTAGGCACCTCACTTGAAGAACACACAACATAAGCTTTCTCACACAAGGAAAAGTGCGCAAGTCTGAGGAGGAGACGCATCTACAGAGTAAGGGTGTTCTAGTGAAGGGTTTTGGTTATCTCTTGGAGGAATATCTTGGTCTAGTGGTGCGCTACCCTATTCTGGTTAGGGTTTCTGTTGTATCTTATGATTATCTTCTGTTTGGTGAGATCTCTCTTGAGAGAGACATTGTATTTGTTGACGAATCTATATTGAAGAAGCTTTGTTGGGTTTTCCCCCCACGAGGGTTTCCCGGGATGAATCTTGTGTATACTATGGATGTCTTTCTTTCAGTGATCCTTATGCATGCAGTTATCGTTCTAATTGTTAAAAGTTAAAGAATATTGAATACACTTAACTGCTTAAGCGAAATTTTAACATGGTATCAGAGTGGGCCTGAAAGAAGCCATTTTCATAGTCTAGACGAACTCGTTGGGGAAAACAAGACCATAGGAAGACTCTCCTAACCCTAGTGCATCTTTCCTTGGGTTTAGATTTTCGATTTGACGAAGATTGGAAAAAATGCAGTTTGTGCAGCAACTGCATAAAACCCTAGAAGGTGATTTCTCCCACTTTCTGAAGGGCATTGGTCAAGACAAAGCCATCAAGGAACTCACCTAAGGAGGGCACATCTTTCCCTCGGAGCAGAATTCCAAAATTCTCATTTTGAAAAATTAGGGTTTCCTCATAAACCCTAGATCAAGAGGTCTTGACAGCTGCAGATTGAAGTTGGAGCAGTTCACCTTGGCATAGCACACTCCCTAGTAAGTTCAAAACCTTTCTTTGAAAGTTTTCATTTTTCTTATTGTATTAGCGTTCAAGGACAAGATGGCACCCAGTACCAAGCTTGATGAGAAGCTTGAGGGTGTTGATAACTTCCGAGCATGGAAGTATAGAGATTTCGTCAAAGAAGAAGTTCCAGAACCAGACAAAGATGAGGCAAAGGAAAAGTACAAAAAGAACTTGGTTAAGGCAAATAGAATCATTGTTGATTCTATCAACAATCATTTGATCCCTCATGTTTCATCATTGACAACTCCCAAGCAAATATTTGATGCCTTATCCCGATTGTATGAAGGCAAGAATATCGACCAGAAGATGACCTTGAGGACACAACTCAAGAATGTGAAGATGCAGAGTTCAGAAACTATTCAATCCTACTTCACAAGGGCGTCTCAAGTCAAAGAACAGCTTGAAGCCATTGGACACACAATCGAAGAAGCTGAATTGGTAATGACTACTTTGAATGGTTTCCCCAGATCTTGGGAATCATTCATTCAGGGAATATTTTCAAGAAGAAAGCTAACAAGGTTTAGCAGACTATGGGAGCATTGCACTCAAGAAGAAGCTAGACTAGAAGCAAGAGAAGTGAAACTAGGCGATGAGGAAAATCAATCTCCAGTAGCTCATGCAAGAAAAGGAAAGAGCAAGAAAGAAGTTCACTCACACAAGAATCCTCATGGGTTACAAAAGACTCAAAAGTTTAAAAAGGATTTCTCAAATTACAGATGCTACATCTGCCAGAAGATGGGACACATTGTAATAAATTGTCCCAACTCTAAAGGTCAAGTCAGAGAAGGAAAGTATAAAAGACATCATGCTCATGTCGTAGAAGATGATGAACCTGATCAAGAGAGAGCCCAAGAAGATGACTCAAGCGAAGAATATGTATTGATATCAGCTCTTACAAGTACAGTCACTCATGGAAGTGACACATGGCTTATTAATAGTGGTGCTTCTACGCACATGACAGGATAGAAGGATTCCTTCTAAGAATTAGTTCAGAAGGATTCACCTCACAAGGTGAAGCTCAGTGATGACTATCAATATCCCAATAAAGGAGTAGGAGAAGCATCTTACATATTGGATTCCGGAAAACCTATGAAGATGAAGGATGTTTTGTATGTACCTGGTTTGAAGAAGAATCTCCTTTCTATCTCAGCTTTGGATGAGAAAGGATTCAAAGTTTCTTTCATTGATGGTGAAGTTCTCATATGGCCAAAAGGAAATTCTATTAATGATGTTGTGGTTATTGGTGTTCAAGAAGGAGGTTTATACAAATTGAAGGGACATTCAAACTCATCATTAGTACACAGCACAGTTACTCCAAGTGAGCTATGGCATAGAATATTTTCTCACATACATTACAAAGCACTACCAATCGTGAGCAAGATGGTGACAGGTTTACCAAAAATCCAAGTGAATCATGAAGGCATATGCAAGGGATGCGCACAACGCAAGCACGTGAAGAAACCATTTCCAAGCAGTGATAGCAAAGCCAAAGGAGCCTTGGAGATCATACATTCATACATGTGTAGACCGATGCCAACCACTTCACTTAGCGGGTATGTATACTATGTTTCATTTATTGATGATTTCTCACGTAAAACTTGGATTTATTTTTTGAAAGCTAAAAGTGAAGTATTCAACAAGTTCAAAGAATTCAAGGTACTTGATGAAAACATTTCTGAAAAGAAAATAAAGATTTTGAGATTAGATAATGGAGGAGAATTCACATCAAATGAATTCAAGGCATTCTGCAAAGAAGTTGGGATTAAGAAGGAGCTCTCTACTTCATACAATACTCAGCAGAATGGTGTGGCAGAAAGAAAGAACCGAACAATCATTGAATCAGTGAAGGCCATGATTCATGATCAAGATTTACTGATGCATTTGTGTGGGCAGAAGCAGCCAGGATCGCAATATATGTGTAGAACAGAAGTCCCCACCGTGTACTTGGGAACAAGACACCAGAAGAAATGTTTACAAGTGAAAAGCCAGAGGTCAGCCACCTGAGGATATTTGCTTGTCCAGTGTATATGCATGTCCCCAAGGACAAGAGATCAAAGTTGGACCCTTCGGGCTAGAAGGGTATATTTGTTGGATATAGTGAGACATCGAAGGCATACAAAGTCTACATCGCTGGTCACCAGCAGACGCTCCCTCCTCCGGGAGCATTCACTCCCTGGACGCTCCCTTGGAAAAAAACGCTCCCTGAGCCCGTGCACGTGAGGAGGTAAAATGGGTGTTTTTTTGGGGGGAGAAATGAAGCAAGGGAAAGGTAGCCTAGGGTTAGGTAAGAGGTTAAAACACTCATTCACTCCCTTTTCTCTCATTCTATTTCTCATTTCATTCATTTCACTCATCTTTGCTAAGAGGGTTTTGACTCTTGAGAGGGTTCTTACTAGTTCTTGAGGAGATTGAAGGGAGATTGAAGAGCTTGGAAGGAATATTGAAGGCTCCCATAGGGACATTGGAGAGCTTGGAAGAGAGATTGAACTTTGAAGGCTACCATTTGTGAGAGGTTGGAAGGGAGATTGAAGGCTACCATAGTCATATTCAACCACCAATGGAGAGTTAAAGAGGTAGGCTCTTAAGCTCATTTGTCTTTCTTGTTTTGTTTTGTTTTTTAAATGCATGTGTTGTGTTAACACACATTGTTGATCGGGGGTGTTTTCCTTAGGAAATGGCAGTTTGGCGAAAAAATGACAAGAAGCGAGCTAAAACCCACTTATCCTAAGTTTTTGGTGTCCGGGCGCGTTATGCCAAGGGGCGCGTAGATCCGAGCGGTTGAGACCTGCGCACTCAAATCTACGGTGCACAGCCCAAGTCGGACCCCCCGAGCCTTCTACCTTTAACGAGAGGGGGGGTGTCCAAGTTGGTGGTTTCTGAGCGTGGGCCCCCCACTAACATGGCGCCTCCTTGCTAACTCGGACCCCCCCCCCCCGCACTAAACCACTAACCGCCTACCCCCCCTTCGAGTAGACCACTTCCCACCTCCTCTTACCGCCCACTTCTCTCGCCGACACCTGTTCCCCACTTCCTCTCTCTCATCTGCCTGTCGCATCTCCCGCTTCCCCTCCACCTTTCGTTACCGCACACCTGTCCTCCACTCACTGTCCCACCTTCGTACCTCACCCTCTTACCTCCTGCCATGTATCTTCCACTCACCTCCATGTCGTATCTCCTTTCTGCTTTCGCCTCTCGCCTCCCGCCATCTGTCTCCCACGTCCTACACCTCAATTGGTCGGCCCCACCTCGTTCAACCGCTGGATCCCCCCTTCTGCCTCCACGCCACCTTCCCGTGCCACTTCGCATCTACGCCTTTACACCTCATCGCCCGCGTTTCGTCGCCCATGCTTTCCCAGTCACCGCCTCGCCGATTTTATCTTTCCATCTGGCCGCCGAGCATACGCCATAGCCTGCTGAGTTTTCTCCAATCTCCTCATCAAAATCCTTCGTCTGCATGCCTGTCTTCCCGACAAATATCCAAAAGGCATAGATGGCGAAAGAAAGGCCGCCATGTCTTCCGGTTGCAAGCGTTGACTCTGCCCACTCAGATCCCGATGAAGCAGTTAATGGAGGCAGGGGAAGGTGGGTGAGACATCATCTCCTTCCTTACATAGAAGGCCGGAAAAGGACAAACGCAGAGGCAGACTGTCAGTCCACATCGACAGAGATCGCATTTGCCAGAAGACTGCATGGGCAGTCTGACCAACGTCTGCATGCGCAGCCTGACAGAGAAGCTCCTCAACGCGAAGCTTTGAAAGCATGACAAGATCGCCTCAAGCAGTCGGAGCCAGTTCGAAGTATATGTAGGCATTTTTGCCATTTTGTTAGTGTTGATGGTTGAGCCAAGCTGTCGCTTGTAAAGTTTTAGTAAAGCCTATGGTTCTCTGGTTATGTATTGCATCTTGAGACTTCTTGTTTAATGACAATCAATTTTCTTTTCTGTTAAATTTATAGCAGTTGGAAGAGCCATTCTCCGGGAAGATGGCAAAGACCCTAGCCGAGATCTAGGGCCCCCAGTGCACTCCTGGGGTTCTTGGTCTGGGACCAAATAGTCAGTGCCATGGCAAAAGACCCTTGTTAGGGCCCCCAGTATATGACTGGGGTTCTTGGTCTGGAACCAAGCCATAAAGACCCCTAAGAGGGCCCCCAGTATATGACTAGGGTTCTTGGTCTGGGACCAAGCAGTTAAAGTCCCTAGATATGTCTAGGGCCCCTAGAAATGTTCCAGGGTACCCATGCCTGGAGCATGGGTTGATCCTTGGTCTTGTACCTTGGTTGATAAGACCCCAGAGATGTTCTGGGGCCACCTAGTCTTTGATCAGGTGTTTGTTGGTATATGTCCTTTGAAGGCGGGCATGACCCCATGAGGGATGTATCCCATATGCGATGATGATAAAATTAAAAAGGTCACTTTGAGAATGAATGGACAAGTATTGCCACCAAGTCACCCTTCCTAAACCCCCTTCACCCTTATTTGAGGTTTTGTTTTGGCTTTAGGGGTTAATGAGAAAATATTAATTAAATGTTTTAATTATAATATGCTTAATTAATATTTATATTAATTAAACATGTTATTTTAATTATTATTTCTATTAACCTAACCTAGCCTAAAAGTATAAATAGAGACCTACCCTCTATCCTTATAACTATTATTTTTTTTGTGAGCGGATCTCCTCTTGTTTTGCTGCAGCCCCTTTGTTGTAACTGTTGCTGAGTTTTTGTGTGGTGGCTCGGCCCTTCTCTACTGGCCCCTTTTTGCTCATCTTGAAGACTGTTGATGTCTACTCCCTGTGGGTGAGGATCCGAGGCTCCTTTAAGCTGCAAATTCCAGGCTTGTTTTGTTGTGTCAACTCGTGAGCTGAGAAGTGTAGTTGTCATCACTTTCTACAGCAAGTCTAGTACCCTAGACTCCTTCCAAAGTTGTCGCTACCTCTCTCCTATGCAGATCTGTCCCTCAAATTGAGCCGCAGCCCCTCTACTGATTTGTGAAGACTGTCGTACCTATCATTGTGTATGAGGGTTTGATCACAGAAACTGTGTATGGGGGTTTGATTATAGAAATTCCTGTGTGAAGTCTAAGTAACTTTTCCTCTTGGTGGCAAGAAAGTCTATTTCATCTCTTGGCAAGAGATCCAACCTATATGGTGGATCTATGATCCTGAATTTTGTCTAAGCATAATTACAAGTGGTATTGCATCTCTAGTGTGTGGTTGTGACTCCTTCAGAGGTAAGACTACAAGGCAAGGTAAGTTATCTATTCAATTTACCATTATCAGATCTGGATATTTGTTTTGAGCTTTGATCTGTCTAGATATATATCAGCATTGAATGTTATAGGTCGCTCATTATCAGATCTGGATATTTGTTTTGAGCTTTGATCTGTCTAGATATATATCAGCATTGAATGTTATAGGTTGCTCATTATCAGATCTGGATATTGTTTTTGAGCTTTGATCTATATCAGTATTATAGATTAGATTTGGATACTGATCTATATCCTTTTTAGTTTAGATCAGAAAGAATGTTTTGTTGATTAATCTAGATCTACTTCTTGTCTTGGGATCTCAGTTAAATCTAACTCTGCTAGCTTAGATCTGAGTGGTTGTACACACTCAGAATTTGTCTACAAATTCAAGTCATTCAGATCTTAAACAGTAGCTTGTTGTTTCTCTGTTCAGATCTTAAACAGTAGTGTAATTGGTTATTGTTCTGAGGATGAGACTTACTTGTTATTCTAACTGAGCATAAAAGAAAAGGATATAAAAAATAAAAGGGACATAGTTGTTGTTCTGTTCTGCATTACATCTCTATTTCTAACATTTTCCACCTCTTTTGCCTCTGATACTGAAGCTCGGGCATGGATGATTCAGTCGAGTTGTTGTGATATATTGCGATGTATGTTTGATTGCAGTATTTTTATAGCGTCTTCAGTTTCCTGAAGTTTTGGATCCAAGAGGATCTTGTATTCGAAGTTTTTCCTCCTTAGGTTGCTGGAAGACCGGATGTCCATAGCGGACCTTTACATTTTCTCCTCAAGTTCTGCCCCCTACTCACCCTTGTTACAACTTACTGTCTGAAGTTAGATCAAGACCTCATCTGCCTGTGCACACCAGCCCAATTTCCCGAGTTAAAACGATATCATCTCGAGTTTGCATCCATTAGACCCCCCTTTAAATCTATTCATTGTGACATAAAACTGATGGGTACTGGGCTTACCTCAGCTGCAATCCAGAGGTGACTTCTAGTGCTAACATTTCTGGCGCAATTGTCGAGGAGGAATTGAAGATTTTCCCTGGGATAGAACGACAAAGAGCTTTTGTTTCTGAAGGTGCATCAGACAGTAGAACCATTCAAGATTGCATTTTGCACCTGGCGACTCCATTGTTTCAGTTGTGGCTTCTAGAGGCATACACACGAGGTCTACTCCACAACTGCCTTTAGCAACACCTGAAGTTGACCCAGAGAAAATTATCAGAAGGAGAAAGACCCTTCAAGAAGGTACTCCAGCTGCTGAACCAGGTAATTTTGATGATTTTCACCATCCTCTTATAGAAACTCCAGTAGTTGTTTCTCATCTTCCTATTACACCACCTGTTGGAGCTTCTAGGAGTTTAAATTTTGGGAGTTTTCTTGTTGATTTCCCCTCTCCCAGTTTCACTACTCCTCCTGTTATAGTTGTTGATTTTGCAGAAAGGGAAACCTCTGTTCCCTCAAGCCCTGTGGCTTTTTCCTCAAATCCTCTGTTATTTCCTTTTCTTCCTGGTAACACACCTCCACCTCCTCCTGGTTCTCCTCCAACTATCATCCCTATGGTAGGTGCTAATCCCCCTAGGAACAGAATGGATGCCATAGTGGCCGCAAGATATGCCCCTCTAATCCTACCTCAACCAATGAATGCTCTCCCTGCTGGAGATTACCTAAAATACATGCCCAAATTCACTGGAGAATAAGACATAACTATTGAAGAACACCTTGTTGCCTTCTACAGTTATGCAGACAATCTGAATATTGAAAACGAGGATGTGTGGATGAGAGTCTTTGTCCAGAGCCTTGATGGTGAGGCTAGGAAATGGTTTAGGGAATTGACCACTAGATCCATTGTTGGGATTGAGGCTTTAGATGATATTTTTTTGAGACAGTGGCGGGATAAAAAAGACTTTATGTATTATATCACAGAGTTCGGGTCCCTAAGGAGAAAAGAGGGAGAATCTGTTTCTGACTTCTCCAAGAGATTCAACAAAATGTACAATAAGATCCATGCTAAGATAAAGCCTACAGAAGCCTCTGCTAAAATTACCTATAATAGTGCTTTTGACCCTGACTTCTGCCTCCTGTTAAGAGAGAGAAGAGCTACTTCCTTGGCTCACATGCAAGATGCAACCCTCGAAGTAGAGTCCAATGTGTTGGCAGTTGACAGACTCAGGAATTAAACTGACAGAGACAGAGGAAGAGGGAGATTTGAAGCTTCAACCTCAGGTTCCTCTACATGCCATCCTCAAGTAGATGAATTGACCAAGATGGTAAAATCTCTTTCTCTAGAGATGGAGAAGATGAAATTTGAGGGGAAGCAGAGTTATAAGAGTGCCCAAAATGCTGAAAACAGAGGCAACTTCAGAAGACCAAACAGTACCCCTCAGATACTTCCAAGAGATCCTAGAAGCAGAGATAGGGATGATCAGAAAATCCAAACCCCTCTCCAAAATAATCTCGTTGTTGATGAAGAAGGTGAGGAAGAAGAGCTTGACCTTGAAATTCATTGTCTTGGAGACACCTCCCCATTTCCCCATTTAACTCAATCCGCATATGAAGAGTCCCTCATGGACAGCCTGTAAATTTTCAGACCCCAACCCAATTCCAGTCTCGCTGATTTTTCAGCCAATGTTTAATGCCCAAACCCAGTTTTATAACAACAAATAAAACTCAGCAGAAAAAATAATTTCAGAACTGAAACATGAGGATTTTGAACATCGTTTATAACGCAGAAATAAAATATCAGCAGCATTTAAAACTCAAAAAATTATTGACAAAGAGATTTTCGGTCTAACAGCGACCCTTGAAAAACCCACAAGGGGAAAACCAGTGAGAGAGGGCTTTTTATTAATTATGGGCTTCTGAGAAATTCTTTTACAGCATATTCATCTTCAGAAATTTCACAAACTTATCTGTACAGCCCTGGAAATTGCTCCTCGATTTCTGAACCAGAAATCTATACCACAGTACGACTGTACCAGCAATAAATGTTGTACGGACTGCCCTCATTTTGCGTGCCAAACTTCAGCTACAACTGTCCTTGAAAATTGTGCACAATAAATGTTGTACGGCCCCTCAAATCCGTATTGTACGGACTGTTCTTTATTGTTGTCTGTTGCCTCGTAATTTGTGCCTGCTAGTTGCCTTGGGATGCGTGTCTCTTCTGCAAATGCTACCTCTTCTCAAAAGCTCGACCTCTCTCCTTCTCTTGCTCTCCAAAAATTGAATGAACAACCTCTCAATGGTGCGCCCCCATACCCTAATGGACCTCATGCTTGGTAGGTGAGGAGTTTCACATCCAACTGTTGAGATTGGATTAGATGGGTGGTTGAGATTGAGTGTCTCTTCACTCACCCCCTCACTAAAGTCATAAAGTCACCTTTTAATTTGCATCTCACAAATTAAATGACTAGGGCCCACATTAGGCACTTTCTCACCCCTTAGGCGCCTAGGGATGAGAAACACTTGCCGAGGTACTTTTTAATTAAAATTTTAACACAGCCAAATAAACGAATTGTGTAAAGGGGACAAGACCAATAGCAGTCCAAATAAATAAAAACTCAGGTCTAAGAAGAAAGATGGGAAGTTTGACATCCCTGATCAGCCTTCCAGAGCAGAGAAGCCTGCTAAAGACGCAACAAACAGCAGCAAGGAGAAGAAAACACAGAACCCCCCACCAATAGCCAAAGGTCTCATCCCATAAGTGATAGAAGTGTTGAAACCCCCCTCCTATTTTAACTTTGAGCATGAAATTCAAAAGATCGAAATCCCTGTACCTCTTTCAGAGCTGGTCAAGCACGAAGATTTTAAAAGATCCCTCTCTAAACTATTGCAGCCCGAGCCTTCATCTTATTCCACAGACTCAGTAAACCTTCAAGATGAAAAGCCAACAGTCATTCTAGGTCCCTTGATAGAAGAAAGAAATGATTCATCCCCTCCCTTCTACACCTCACTGAACATACATGACAAAGTGTTGCATAATTGTTTGATGGACTCAGGGGCATCTCATAATCTCATGCCCAAAATTGTCATGGACGAACTTGGATTAGAAATCACAAAGGCTTGTCATGATTTGTATTCTATTGATTCAAGGAAGGTGAAATGCCTTGGGCTCATCAAGGATCTGGTTGTGACTTTGTTTCAGCTGCCCATGAAAAGTATAGTGATGGATATTGTAATAGTTGATGTTCCCCCCAAGTTTGGCATGATGTTGTCAAGATCTTAGATAACAAGACTTGGGGGAACTTTGCAGATGGACCTCACATATGCTACCATTCCTGTGTTTGGGGAGGAGCATAGAAGACTATACAGAGAAGCTCAGTTGGCCTATATTAATAGTGATGAAGCAAACCCCACCAATCATCCTATTTTTGCACTGGATACTGATATAGGATCCAGCTTATTGCAGCTCATTGATGCCCCTGAACCCCCTCTTGAAATGAGAAAGCAGTCCCTTACTCTCTGTGAAGATTCCCCTCTGGTTACGTTTGTTTGGAAAATGTTCTTTAATGGAGCCTCTTCTAGAGAAGGTGTTGGTGCTAGAGTGGTCCTTGTTTCACCTGTTCAAGAGATTATATCTATGTCCTACAAGTTAGAATTTGAAACTACCAATAATGTGGCAGAATACGAAGCTCTTGTTTTGGGTTTGAGGGCTGCAAAAGATATGGGCATTAAAGAGCTATCAGTATTTGGGGATGCCGAGTTAACTGCCCATCAGATCAGAAATATTTATCAAGCCAAACACCCTCGGCTTAGAAGTTACAGAAATGAAGTCTGGGATCTAATTGACAGTTTTTTCTTGGCTTTCAACATCTCATTTGTTCCAAGAGAAGAGAATGCCATGGCCGATTCTTTGGCTATTTCAACAAATAATTTCATAGTCCCTCTGCCACCTAAGCTTAAGTATGATGTAGAAGTGAAAATATAAACCCTCTGTACCTGATAATGTCAAACATTGGAAAGTGTTTGAGGATGCTCTTGAAATCAAAAGGCTCCTGGAGATTGTTGATGAGTTTTCTACATTACACATTGATCAAGATCCTAATTCCGAAATCAATCCTCATACTGATGTTTTTCTGAACAAAATTGCTAATCATCATATTGTTCAGTTGCCTAGCAATCACATCCCAAAGGGACTAGTTCCTTTGGAAAGACTATTTGACAGAAATGATGTGGCAGTAAAGGGTAAAGTTTTAAATGAGGACGTTGATGTAGCTGAGTGCAATATTGGTACAGAGGAATATCCTAAATTTGTCAAGTTGTCAAGCAGCCTGTCAAGGGAGCAAAGAGTCGAGTATGCTGAGCTATTAAGAGAATTCACTGATGTGTTTGCCTGGACCTATGAAGACCTCAGAACATATGACACAAGTGTCATTGAGCATAAGATCCCATTGAAAGGGGAAGCCAAACCATTTAGGCAAAAATTAAGACAAATAAACCCCATGTTGTTGCCTATTATGGAAAGAGAGGTAAAGAAGTTGTTGGACGCCCAAATCATTGTCCCTTTGAGATCTTCTGAATGGGTGGCCAACCTGGTCCCAGTAAGAAAGAAGAACGGAGAAATCAAACTATGTGTCGATTTCAAGAACCTGAAGAGAAGCTCTAAAAAGGACAATTACCCTTTACCAAAGATGGAACACATTTTGCAGAGGGTGACAAGTGCATCCAGGATATCCATGATTGATGGCATTTCTGGCTATAATCAAATCTTCGTCCTGCCTGAAGACAGAGAAAAGACAACCTTCACCACTCCTTGGGGCACATTCATGTATGCCAAAATGCCCTTTGGATTGATGAACGCAAAGGCAACCTTTCAGCGAGCTATGGACATCGCCTTCATTGGAGAAAGGGATAAATTTGTGGTCATTTATTTGGATGAAATTATAGATTTCTCCAGGTCTGATAAAGAACATTGTCAACATCTAAGAAAGGTATTCTTGAAATGCAGAAGGTTTGGTCTCTCCCTAAATCCTAAGAAATCTTTATTTACCACGCGGGAGGGAAAATTGTTGGGGCACATAATATCAGCTGAGGGGGTCAGGACTGATTCAAGCAGGGTGAAAGCTATTCAAACCTTGTCACGTCCCAGATCCAGGAAGGAAGTTCAGTCTTTCCTGGGCAAAATTAATTTCCTAAGAAGATTTGTTTCAAATTTTGTTGAATTGGTGAAGCATATTACAGCCATGCTCAGGAAGAGGGGATGAAGTAAAATGGACTGTTGAGTCCATAAATTCTTTCGACGAGATCAAGTAGGCGTTGACAGAGGCACCTGTGCTAATCGATCTCGATTATTCCAAGGATTTTCTGATTTTTTCCTTTGCCTCGTTCGACACAGTGGCAATTGTTTTCTTGCAAAAGAATGTTGAAGGGATGGAGCAGCCTATTTCCTTTTTCAGCAGAGCTCTGAGGGATGTTGAGACCAAATATGACATCATGGAGAAGTAGGCATATGCCTTGGTAAAAGCTCTCAAAGCTTTTAGAGTCTATGTTCTTCATTCAAAGATCATTGCATATGTTCCTTCAGCCTCGGTGAAGGACATTCTTATCCAGACTGACATAGATGGAAAAAGGAGCAAGTGGATTGCCAAAATCCTTGAGTTTGACCTAGAAATAAAGCCTACCAAACTAGTTAAAGGCCAAGGTTTAGCCACGCTATTGGTTGAATCTAATTACAAATATTTGGGGGTTAACTTCATCACCACCTGCCAAAAAATCAACAAGTTGAGTTGTCTCATACAGACCCACAAGTCAGCCCTCCATTGGCAGGATGCATCTGGTACAAAGATATATTTTTTTTGCAAGAGTTGCGACCTCCTGATGGAATGGGGAAGAGAAAGGCTAGAGCCTTAAAGCTCAAAGCAATTAGATATTGCCTTATTGATCAAGTCTTGTATTGGAAAGACCCTCTAGGAGTGCTTCTGAGATGTTTAGACCCACATGAGGCTCAGAAGATTATGTTTGATTTTCATGATAGCCTATGTGGGGGACATCACTTCTGGAGGACCACAGCCTATAAAATTCTCAAGGCTGGGTACTTCTGGCCTAGCCTATTCACTGATGTATGTGCAAAGATCAAGGCTTGTATTAAGTGTCAAAAGTTCTCTGGGAAGCAGCAACTCAATTCTTTGCCATTGAAGCCTGTAGTAGCCTCAGGACCCTTTCAACAGTGGGGGTTGGACTTCATTGGGGAAATTCACCCTGCTTCAAGTGGTCAGCACAGGTGGATCTTAACTGCAACAGATTATTTCACCTAGTGGATAGAGGTTATCCCCACAAGGAGTGCTTCTCACAAGGTAATCATTGGTTTCCTTGAGGATATTATGGCAAGGTTTGGTTGTCCAAACAGAATCATCACTGACAACGTTGCGTCCTTCAAGGCCAAGCCATTAGTCAAATTATGTGAGCAGTTCGGAATCTCATTGATCCACTCCACCCCGTACTATCCCAAGGCAATGGACTAGCAGAGTCCTCTAACAAAAGCCTTATAAAGATTATCAAAAGGATGCTAGAGGACAACAAGAAAGCATGGGATTCAAAGTTCAAATTTGCTCTGTGGGCTAATAGAGGGACAACAAAAAGGTCTCTTGGTGTCTCTCCTTTTCAGCTTGTGTATGGAGTTGAGGCCATCTTTCCTTCTCAGCTTGCCCTGCCTGTAGCCAAATTCTTCCAAGACTACCAAGGGGAGCCTGATGATATGATCAGAAGAATACAGCAGCTGGTAGAAGTGCAGCAGACTAGAGAGAAGATGTTGGACAAAGCACATGAACATCAGCATAAGATCAAGCAGGCCTTTGACAAGAAGAGCAGTAAAGATGATTTCCAACTAGGAGATCTAGTACTCAAATGGGATGCACCCAAACAGAACAAGGGCAAGCATGGTAAATTTGAAGCCCTATGGATTGGACCCTTCAAAATCTCTGAGATATTTCCAAATAACACTTACAGGTTGCAGAATTTGGAGGGGGATGAAGTTTTTGGTGGCCCTGTTAATGGGCATTTTCTTAAAAAGTTCTTTGTTTGAGCCATGCATGGCTCCTCCATGTCATTGTAAATATCGTTTTCCCTTTTATTTTCTGTGTTGATGAAGTGACTCCATGACCCAATATTAAAGGCACTAAAGTTGCAAAAGAGTTCTTAGAGCCTCGCAGGGAGGACTCTATCCCCCATGGAGCCTAATGTTAACAGACATTGTTGGTCAGGGGTGTTTTCCTTAGGAAATGACAGTTTGGCGAAAAAATGACAAGAAGCGAGCTAAAACCCACTTATCCTAAGTTTTTGGTGCCCGGGTGCATCGATCCGAGTGGTTGAGATCTGTGCGGTCAGATCTACGACGCACAGCCCAACTTGGACCCCCCCGAACCTTCTACCTTTAACCGGGAGGGTCCGAGTTGGTGGTTTCTGAGCGCGGGCCCCCCACTAACGTGGCGCCTCCTCACTAACTCGGACCCCCCCCGGCATTAAACCACTAACCGCCTACCCCCCCTCCGAGTAGACCACTTACCACCTCCGCTTACCACCCACTTATCCCGCCAACACCTGTTCCCCACTTCCTCTCTCTCCTCTGCCTGTCGCATCTCCCGCTCCCCCTCCACCTTTCGTTACCGCACACCTGTCCTCCACTCATTGTCCCACCTTCGTACCTCACCCTCTTACCTCCTGCCATGTGTCTTCCACTCACTTCCATGTCGTATCTCCTTTCTGCTTCCGCCTCTCGCCTCCCACCATCTGTCTCCCACGTCCTAACACCTCAGTTGGTCGACCCCACCTCATTCAGCCGCTGGATCCCCCCTTCTGCCTCCACGTCACCTTCCCCTGCCATTTCGCCTCTGCGCCTTTACACCTCAGCCCCCGCGTTCCATCGCCCACGCTTTCCGAGTCACCGCCTCGCCGATTTTAGCTTTCCACCGAGCATACGCCATAGCCTGTTGAGTTTTCGCCATTCGTCTACCTGCCCGTCTTCCCGGCAAATATCCAACAAGGCACAGATGGCGAAAGAAAGGTCGCCACGTCTTCCGATTGCAGGCATTGACTCTGCCCACTCAGATCCCAATGAAACAGTTAATGGAGGCAGGGGAAGGTGGGTGAGACATCGTCTTCTTCCTTAAATAGAAGGTCGGAAAAGGACAAACGCAGAGGCAGACTGTTAGTCCAAACCGACAGAGATCGCGTCTGCCAAAAGACTACATGGGCAGTCTGACCAACGTCTGCATGCGCAGTCTGACAGAGAATCTCCTCAACGCGAAGCTTTGAAAGCATGACAAGATCGCCTCAGGCAATCGGAGCCAGTTCGAAGTATATGTAGGAATTTTTCCATTTTGTTAGTGTCGATGGTTGAGCCAAGCTCTCACTTGTAAAGTTTTAGTAAAGTCTTTGGTTCTCTGGTTATGTATTGCATCTTGAGACTTCTTGTTTAATGACGATCAGCTTTCTTTTCCACCTCTTTTGCCTCTGATACTGAAGCTCGGGCATGGATGATCCAGCCGAGTTGTTGTGATATATTGTGATGTATGACAAAGCTTAGTGAAGGGAAAGGGGGTGGAACAGGGAAATTTATATGCCACCATTGTCATAAAGAATACACAGGTTCCTACGCCCGTGTGAGAAAGCATCTATGTGGGTCTATGTACTAGGATGAAGGTAAGAATATAGGAATCAAAGACTGTGTGAGTATCAATTCCAAGATAGACTCAAATACCAAAGGGAAGAGGAGGTAGCACAAAACAAATCCAAAATACCAAAGGGTGAACCTGAGAATGCACGAAGAATGTTCAGTTGTCGAAGCGCATCACCCCATGCTAGTGCATTCTCGCCTTCATCTTCACCTAGAACACTATCATAATTTCTTGACCAAGGTTGTAGAGATGATGTGGATGCAAAAGTTACAGGTTTCTCTATGCATGTGGTATACCATTCAATGTTCTTCGCTCACCATATTGGCATGAAATGGTCCAAGCCATCAATGGTGCCCCTAAAGGTTATAGGAGCCCCGGGTATGACAAAGCTAGAACCTTGGGACTTGACAGCGAAAGAGCCAAAATCCAAGGTGCTCTAGGAAAATTTACAAATGAGTGGAACCTAAATGGGGTATCAATTGTATCTGATGGTTGGACAAATGTGAAAGGCAAGCCATTGATAAATATTATTGGTGTGTCTAAGAGTGGTGTGATCTTCCTTTCAGCCCATGACTACTCAAATCGCTACAAAACAGGGATTAATATTGCAGATGCCTTGCTTAAAACCATTCAAGAGATTGGGCCCTACAATGTCATTCAAGTCATCACTGATAATGCTGCTAATTGTAAGGCAACAGGAGCAATCATTAAAGATAGGTACCCCAATATATTTTGGTCACGGTGTTTGGTTCAAACAATGAAACTTTTGATGCATGATATCATTAAAATGAAGGACCATGATTATAGATGGATTGGTGCTTTGTACAAGAGATGGAAGAAGATGATAAGATTTATTACCAATCATAGCAAGGCCCACTACATTTTTCGCAGTCACTCCAAGTTGGAGTTACTAAAGATTGTAAAGACTAGATTTGCTAGCTATTATCTCACCTTCAAGCATCTGTTGAAGGTAAGAGAGGCATTGGCTAGTATGGCCTCAAGTGATTCATGGCAGGATCTAAATGACAGGGCTACATCCGTATCTGAGAGAAGTGACTTTCAGGAGGTGGAGGAAACAGTTCTTGAAGGCCATTTTTGGCAACATGTTCAGTATATTCTGCAATTCACCAAACCCATTTACATTATGATTCAGTTTGCAGATACAGATCGACCGGTGATTGGAGAGGTGTATGAGCAGATGGACAGCATGCTAGGCCAAATCAAAGACATTGTTCGGTCGAAGGATGTGATCTTGTATGATCATATCCATAAACTTGTGGTCAAAAGGTGGGATAATTTGAATGTTCCACTCCATGCCCTGGCATATGTCCTTACCCCAAAATATTATTCTTCATCTTGGTTGGCCCAACCAACACCCG
>ML780538.1:47130-66632 GCA_009831015.1 Picea engelmannii | reverse complement strand
TTGATCCAGGTGGATATCGGTGGCCACCCACCTTTTTTGACTGGCTCAAAACAGTTTTCTGGCAATTTTGGCAATTTACTATTTTTAGCAGGTTTTAACTTCCGAGGCCATTTTGAGGGCCTAAATGAAGGTTTTTTGAGATCGGGGTTCTCAATGATAGCCAAAGGCATTATTGAGCCCCAAAATGAATCTCCTTGACGATACCTTTCCAACGAGCTATCACACGCCTAAAACAGAGATTGTATGCAAAAGTTACGACCCCGGGAAGTTGATGTACTAACTTACCCAAACGGGGCCCACATGACTTTTGGTGCTTCATCTCCTAGGGTTAGGTTTTGGGATGTCTATGACTTTTGGCATTCTCATCTATTGTAAAAAGGCCTCTAGAGCCTCATTGTAATCATCTTCTCACGGATGCAAGTAGCAGCCACATCTCTTCTCAGAGATAAGCTACCAACACCCTAGCTAGTTTATTCCCATTCTGTCTGTAAGCATATTTCAGTCATTTGTTATTAATGAAATGAAGTCTTATTTCCACTGCATCTCTACATTTATGTGTATTTCTGTATTTCATTGTGTTCCTACATAAATCTGGATCATGGATGCCATATGAAAATCGACACTGCTGGCTGACACAAAGATTTCATCCCTGGCGAAGCCACCTAATGTTGTATGGTTGTGGGTGTGGTGTTGTCAACAATCACAACTTTTTGACGACCTCTGCTGAGATGAGGTTCTTATTGATTTCTCTATCAACAATAAAATGCAGTAGGGCCCCCTTCACCCACATCTGTGAATGAAAAAGGTGCTCCCCCTCTTCATGATCTGTTGGTTCTTTTGGTTGAATTGTTGCGGTCGTGACATTAGCAGTGGGGTCTGCGTCGATGATTTGTCTTTTGTCATTATTTTTTGAATCATGTTTCCGCTCCTTGTCTTTGATTTCAGCCACCAATGACTGTTTTGAGAAACATTCATCAGTGTTGTGCCAGAGGATTTTTTGGAAATCACACCATTTTTCGGTGTCCTTCTTCGTCTTCCCGTGACCCTTCTTTTCCTGTGGCTTGGACTGGTTTTTGGGAGACTGTTTGTTAGGGTCGTCTTTATCATACTTTGGTTGTTGCGGATTTGCAGACCCGAACTCCCGTTTATTCTAGTGCTTAAATTTCTGCTCTATTTTAATAACATATTGATAAGCAGCATCGAGTGATGGGATATCCAGAAAATCCATTTCAGTTTGGATGTATCTATGTAGAGCGCCACGGTATTTCAGAACCAAATGTTGTGCGAAGTCTTTGACACCCAGGTTGGTGCACAAGGTATGGAAGGTATTGGTGAACTCTGGAACTGCTTGGCCCCTCTCTTATCGCAGTGTGCTCCATCTCATATACTGCCCCTCATAGTTGCCAACAGGGTAATATTGTTCCTTTACTGCTTCCACAAAAAAATCCCAAGAGTGATCGACCCCATATATTCCAAACTCTTTTGTGGAAATTTGCTTCCAGTAAGTTTCCCACCAATGTTTGACATGGGGGAGAGATTTAAAGAATGTGAAGGTGATATTTTCCCTATTGGAAAAATGGTGAACAGAGAAATAACCTTCTAACATATTTAACCATTTATCTAGGGCATCCGCATCTATCTGACCTTCAAATATGGGAATATCAAAATTAACATGTACCCTGAAAGGAGAGGTGCTTCCAAAGTGGTTGTTTGATGAATATGTGCATGTTGCTATCAGCAGACATTGAAGGATGTGGGAAAAATTCTCTATCATTTTGTCCCTCTGTCGTGTGAGAGCTTGCTCAAGCAACAGATTGATAGAATCATCTGCTCCGTCATTTTTATTTTCTTCCGCCATGGAGGGTTTCTTGGGCGTGCGAGAGCAATTTTATTCAATAGAGACAAGCTCGAGACCCAACTTGCTATACTTGGACCTCGTTGGGGACATGCATTAAAAACAAATGATCAAGAGCAGCCTACTTTGATACGACTGATCCAAATTATTTTTAGCACGAAATGAGAGCGGAGAAATAATAAATAAATGGACAGATATATCTCAGATGTCCAATAATATAATATAAATGTATTATATATCCAACCATAAACAAAGAGATACAGTAATACACAATTTTCTATTAATGAGCAAAAATGTACAAAGACTGTAAAAATACAGAGTGAAAGACTCGCTAGAATGGTGGCAACTTATCTCTGAGAAGAGATGTGTCCGCTACTCGCATTCGCAAGAAGATAATTTTGCAATGAGGCTCCAAAGGCCTTTTTATCATAAATAAAATCCAAAACCCTAATCCCGGAAGATGAAAAGCCAACAGTTTTGTGGACCTCGTTTTGGGTAGTTTGGTGTATCAACTTCTCGGGGGCGTAACTTTGGCATACGATCTCTGTTTGGGGTGCACAATAGCTCATTGGAAAGGTATCATCAAGTATATTCATTCTAGGGGCTCAATCAGAGCCTTAGACTATCTTTGAGAAGCTCGATCCTAAAAACCCTTCATTTAGGCCCTCAAAATGGCCCCGGAAGTTAAAAACTACAAAAAATAGTAAATTACCAAAATTGCCAGAAAACTATTTTGAGATAGTTGTAAAAGGTGGGTGGCCACCGATATCCACATGGATCAATCCTCCCTCCTTAGGAAGAAATGGTCTCCATTTCATTGAGTGCCCGAGGGAGAGGGAAAAGCCTTTGTTAAATATGCATCTTGATGAGTTGCTTGCCTTGTTGGAGAAGTTGTGTTGCTTAGCTTGTTGAAGGTTGTCATGAACTTGTGGATGGAAGGGTTGGACCTTTTTAAACATTATGGCTACATGAGATGCATGTGTGTAGAAGGAATCTTTACACTTTGCTACAATCTTGTCGACCTGCTTCTATTGCATAGAAGGTGCTTGGGCCAAGGCTGTAGTGGTTACAGTATCCTTATGTTCACCTTTTGAATAGATTGTGAAGAAGATGAACTTTATAGTATGAGATACTAGCTTGCAACATTGTTTAGGTGGGACAGTAGTTGGAACTGCCTCTGGTATCCTGTAGAGATGACCCCCCAGAGTAACAATGACTCTACAGGGTCGAGACTCATAGATAGCATGGTGCTTCCACATATAAGGTTGGCCCAAGAGAACATCATAGACATCCAACGGGGCAACATAACATAAAACCTCATCCTTAAAGGGTTGGATGTCGTATGACAATCGACACTGCTGGCTGACATGAATATCTCGTCCCTAGCGAAGCCACCCAATGTTGTATGGTTGTGGGTGTGGTGTTCTCAATAATCCCAACTATTTGACGACCTCTGTTGAGATGAGGTTCTTCTGGCTTCCACTATCAACAATAAAATGCAGCAGGGTCCCCTTCACCCACATCTGTGATGAAAAATTTGCTCCCCCTCTTCATGATCTGTTGGTTCTTCGAGTTGAATTGTTGTGGTCGTGACAATAACAGTGGGGTCTGCGTCGATGATCTGTCTTCCGTCAGTATTTTCTGAATCATGGTTTGGCTCCTTGTCTTTTATTTTAGCCACCAATGACTGTTTTGAGTGACATTCATCGGTGTTGTGCCAAGGGATTTTGTGGAAATCACACCATTTTCCGGTGTCCTTCTTCATCTTCCCGTGACCCTTCTTTTCCTGTGGCTTGGACTGGTTTTCGGGAGACTATTTGTTAGGTTTATTTTTATCATACTTTGGTTGTTGTGGATTTGCATACCTGAACTCCCATTTATTTTGGTGCTTAAATTTCTGCTCGATTTTAATAGCATATTGATAAGCAACATCAAGTGATGAGATATCTAGAAAATCCATTTCAGTTTGGATGTATCTGTGTAGAGCCCCACGGTATTTCAGAACCAAATGTCGTTTTGAGTCTTTGATACCCATCTTGGTGCGCAAGGTATGGAAGGTATTGGTGAACTCTGGAACTGCTTGGCCCCTCTCTTGACGTAGTGTGGTCCATCTCATATACTGCTCATCATAGTTGCCAATAGGGTAATACTGTTCCTTTACTGCGTCCACAAAAAAATCTCAAGTGGGACGACCCCATATATTCTAGACTCTTCTATGGAACTTTACTCCCAGTAATTTTCCCACCAATGTTTGACATGGGGGAGATATTTAAGGAGTGTGAAGGTGATCTTTTCCCTGTCGGAAAAATGGTGAACAAAGAAATAACCTTCTAACAGATTTAACCATTTGTCTAAGGCATCCGCATCTATCTGACCTTAAAATACGAGAATATCGAAATTTACCTGTACCTTGAAAGGAGAGGTGTTTCCAAAGTGGTTGTTTGATTAATATGTTCATGTTTCTATCGGCAGGCATTGAAGGATGTGGGAAAAATTCTCCACCATTTCGTCCCTCTGTCGTGTGAGAGCTTGCTCAAGCAACAAATTGATAGAATCGTCTACTCTGACATTTTTCTTTTCTTCCGCCATGGAGGGTTTATTCGGTGTGCGAGAGCGATTTTATTCAAGAGATACAAGCTCGAGACCCAACTTGCTATACTCGGACCTCATTGAAGACATGCACTGAAAAAAAATGATCAAGAGAAGCCTGCTTTGATACCAGTGATCCAGATTATTTTTAGCATGAAATGAGAGCAGAGAAATAATAAAGAAATGGACAGAGATATCTCAGATGTCCAATAATATAATAGAAATGTATTAGAGATGCAACCATAAACAGATAGATACAGTAATACACAATTTTCTATTAATGAGCGAAAATGTACAAAGATTGTAAAAATACAGAGTGAAAGACTCGCTATAATGGCGGCAGCTTATCTCTGAGAATAGATGTGTTCTCTACTCGCATTCACAAGAAGATGATTTTACAATGAGGCTCCAAAGGCCTTTTTTTCATAAATAAAATCCAAAACCCTAACTCCAGAAGATGAAAAGCCAACAGTTTTGTGGACCCCGTTTTGGGTAGTTTGGTGTATCAACTTCTCAGGGGCATAACTTTGGCATACGATCTCCATTTGGGGTGCACAATAGCTTGTTGGAAAGGTATTGTCGAGGAGATTCATTATGGGGGATCAATCAGAGCCTTTGACTATAATTTATAAGCTCAATCCCGAAAAACCTTAATTTAGGCCCTCAAAATGGCCCCAGAAGTTAAAAACTGCTAAAAATAGCAAATTACCAAAATTGCCAGAAATCTACTTTGAGACAGTTGGAAAAGGTTGGTGTTCATCGATATCCACCTGGATCATCAAGGTCAAGAGATACTAAAGCCTTTAAGTTAATATTTCCCAAGTCATCGAAGAGAAGGGACAACAACAACAAGCTATAATACATAAACTAGATGTGTTTGATTCAGAGGTCTGAGGAAGTATGCAAGGTAGTCTTCAATGTGGAAATAATTGTGTCATACCCCACTGACATTAAGAGTGTTCCTATTGTTGTAGTTGTTCGATTTCAAACTCTAGAGGGCACTCTATCCAATCCCATTAGGTTGGACGAGGACAAAAAAGACCTAGTGGAAATACATAAATGGTACCCCCTTGCACTGTCATCTTTAAACTAGCTTTTGTAAAAAAATTATGATATATTATCTTGATATAGCTAGGTTCTATACAAGTTGTTGATACTAAGTATATATGTTGTTATCAAATAGTAATTCCAGGTTTCTATAGATAAATAAGTACAATGAGTTGGCATTGACATACTTTGAATTAGAACTCTAGTGTCTTTTGAAATGCTCTATTCCCAGTTTCGCTTGTAGCGGGTCTTAACTAATTTTATTTGTACATTTTTAATATGACATACTAATAAAAAATATAGCTAGATTTATATATTGCAAATTTTACATTTAAATTATCATATGATTTGTCCATTAAAATTTTATATGTTTTTTATATTTTTATCTCAAAAAAGAAAATTAAAAAGAAATTAAGAGAAGGTTAAAAATGGCCTCACCTAAATTATATCATTTTATTCATTTTATTATCATTAAACCTATTTTTGGTATGTTATTTCGTCAGAGAGCTCTGAAGAAACCACAAGCTAGGGTTTCACAGCCGCGGTCTCAACAACGTACATAATGGTTACCAAAGGGGGTGGGAGTGGAAACCCCTCATACAAGCAGGTAGTGGTGGACAGGGGGAAAGGCCCACGAGGCGTTGGTTTCAAAGAACCATTGACAAGCACCTCATGATCAAGATCATAAAAGAACTAGGAGAGAAATGAGGAAAAAGGGGAACGCATGGGGGAGGAAGCCAGAGAATCCCAAAAGGATGCGCAGGAACCAGCGAACCCCAGTGGGGCAAATGGGTGCAACCCATGTGTTAAATTTTGAGCTTGATTTCTTATGCAGAATAATTCTTGTATTTTCTTCAACACTTTGATTCCATCTTAATACACTTCAACAATACCAAATCATAATCAAATAGCAATAACTATGTAGATAAGTAAGCATGCACATCAACAACACATATACCCTAGGGAAACCCTGTATAGGGAGAAAAACCCCAGCAAACAATATTCCTTTATTGTATTAATAATGTAAGATCACTTACAAATATCCACCATGAATGATCTGCTCTTAAAGAGATTGCCAATATGACTCTAACCTGACAAAGACCTAAAAGACATTGTTGAAATACACCTCTGATATGTTGCCTCTATTGTTGATATACAACATTGATATGTTGCTTTGGTATGCTGCCTCTTTATCACTTATATGTGCCTCTATTGCTTCACCCTTAACCTGCATATCAAAACTGTGTTGAAGAGAGGGGTTAACCTCTGCTTATATAGGCTAAAGAGGAGAAGAGGAGGGGCTCAAAATAGTAACTTGTTTCCATGCTTCAATCATAAATCAACTTCATACTTTAGTTTGAACTTAGAGCTAGACTTGAGACTGGTATACTCTAGTTCAAAAAAATAACTAGACTTGAGACTTCAGTTACAACTCAACATTACACCTTAGTTCGAAAATAGAACTAGACTTAAGACTTCAGTTGCAACTCAGCATTACACTTTAGTTCTAAAATAGAACTAGACTTAAGACTTCAGTGACAAGTCAGCATTACACTTTAGTTCATGGTGGATAATGTTACATGTGCTAACGCACTAGATCAATACATTTATATCATTTGCAATAATAGGAATATCGTTTGTTTCTAGATCATAGGAATTTTATATTCAACCTAACTTTTGCTAGATGCCTTGACTTTTGCTCATGGCTCACAAGGTTTGACTAGGCTCACAGAGGTTGTATGTTCCCTCGGACTTTTGCACTAGTCTGTCTATGCTCACAGAGGTTGTACGTTCCCCCTGACTTTTGCACTAGACTATCTATGCTCACAGAGGTTGTACATTCCCCCTGACTTTTTCATTATACTCACATAGCATCTCGTTCATCCTGACTTTTGGTTTGACTCATAGAGGTTGTACGTTCCCCCTAGCTTTTGTCAATACCTTACAAGACTGGTTGATTCTCCAAATCTCCCTGGCTAGCCTCTGGGTGGCCCATATGGCCTCTCATTGGAGAATGATTGTCGATGCTGCCAAATTTAACACTCCCTCTCATCGAAGGAGTCATTCTCATCCATACCAAGCTTTCCTCTCAGCTACGCAAATTGTCTCAAGGTTAGAAGCTTGGTCAAGATATCAACTACATACTCCCTCGTGGCTATGTATTGTAACTTTACAGTTTTTCTCTGGACTAAGTCTCGGATGTAGTGGTACCTCATGTCAATATGTTTTGACCTGTCATGAAATACCAGGTTCTCTGTCAATTTTATGCAACTTTGATTATCACAGTGAACCACCGTTGTCTCGAGCTTGTCACCAAACAACCCATAAACCAATTTTCTGAGCCATATTGCTTCCTTGCTAGCATCACTTGCTGCAATGTACTCAGACTCTGTTGTACTCTATGCAATGGATCCCTGCTTATGGCTTGACCAAGAGATCATAGCGGATCCTAAACTAAAGTAGTATCCGGAAGTACTCTTCTGATCCACTGGGCTTCCTTCCCAGTTAACATCTGCATACCCATGCAGAAATAAACCACCACTGGATGTATATTTCATACCATAAGTAATGGTCCCTCTGAGATATCTCAAGATGTGCTTTGCTTCCACCTAGTGTATTTGTCTCGATTAAGTCATGAACTGACTCATTGCAATCACTGCATAGCATATATATGGCGTAGTGTGGATCATGTACATCAATGATCCAATCAGCTGCCTATACATGGTGGGATCCGCCAAATCTGAACCTATATCAGAATCATGCAGCTTCGTCCGGTTGGTAATCATCAGAGTTGACATGGATTTGCAATCCATCATACCAAACCTCTTTAGTACATCCACTGTGTATTTTCCTTGTGCYAGAAATATCTCGCCCTGTCTTTGCCATACTTCCAATCCTAGGAAGTAATGCATCAAGCCTAAGTCTTTCATCTCGAATTCTGAGGTTAGCTCCCTCTTACTCTAGGCTATTAGCCCTTCATCTCATGTTATAAAGAGATCATCAACATACATGATTAGTATAACAGGTTGGTTACCTCTTACCTTGAAGTACAGATTTGCATCAGCATCACTTTTTTGAAATTTCGGGCTTTTAAGAAAGCCATCAATCCTATCATACCAAACTCTGGGAGCCAACTTATGACCATACAAGGATTTCCTTAGCTTGCATACATGAGTGCCTTTGTTATGCAGTACAAAACCATCTGGTTGTTCCACAAATACTTCTTGTTCAATCTTTCCATTCAAGAATGTTGTTTTTACATCCATCTAATGTAGCTTCCAACCAAGAATGAGAKCTAAAGCAATAATAGTTCGAATGGAGGTACACCTGGCTACATGAGMAAAATTCTCTTTGTAGTCAATTCCTTCTTTTTGATTGAAGMCTCTAGCTACAAATCTTGCTTTGAACTTTTCCACACTTCCATCARCTGCATGTTTGATCTTATAGATCCATTTGGAAGAAACCATTGATTTGTCTTTTGGCCTCGACACAATGTCCCAAACATTGTTCTTTATAATAGACCTGTATTCCTCAAGCATGTCATCCTTACATACTTGTAATTTATCTGCTTCTTCAAATGAAGAAGGTTCGACATCACTAATGTTGCTCATCAGTGCAACAGCCTCCAAACCTATGAGGCCTCTTCCTTTCCTTGAAAGTTCCTTTGGGAGCAGTTATCCTTTCTGCTTCTTGCACTATTTCTTTAAGCCACCTTGGCTTCCTTTTGGATGGAGGTTCTTTAAGACTTCTTTCTAGCACTTCAATAGGTTGTAGGGTCTCATTCCTTGGCGTTTCATGAGGTTCCTCCCTCTGATCATATGACTCTTCATTTTCAGAAGAGGGTGAAGCTGCCTGAACTGCTTCTGATTCCTGCTGAAGCTCTCTGGATTTCTTAAATGCGGCTTCCTCATGGAAAGTCACATCTCTGCTTACCTCTATTTTCCTCTAACATGGTACATAAATCCTATAAACCTTGGAGTTCTCATTGTACCCCACAAAAACCCCTTTCTTTCCTGAGGGTTCCATCTTTGTCCTCTTTTCTTTAGGGAAATAAATATACACCGGACACCCAAATATCCTTAGATGCCCTAATCTAGGGTTGATCCCTAGGAAGACCTATTCAAGAGTCTTGTCCTTCAAGATAGCATGTGGACACCTGTTCTTAATATACACGGCGACGAAGGTAGCTTCTGCCCATAAAGAATTTGGCAGATCCTGGTCAAACATCATTGCTTTCGCTGCCTCACAAATTGTCTTGTTTTTCCGCTCAGCAACTCCATTCTGCTGAGGGTTATATGGCATGGTCAATTGTCTCTTGATTCATGCTGACTTGTGGAAATCCTCAAACTAAAGAGATTCAAACTCTCCTCCATTGTCTGTTTTAAGGATTCTGGTGTGTTTCCCTGTTTTCTTTTCAATAAAGGCTTTATACTCTTTGAATTTATCAAATGTGTCACTTTTAGCTTTAAGAAAATATATCCAACATTTTCTTGAGTAATCATCAATAAAAATGACATAATACAAACAACCACTAAGTGAGGGAGATGACATGGGACCACATACATCAGAGTGAACCGGATCTAAGATGCCATAAGCTCTGTTGTCACTACTAGGAAATGCTTTCTTTATATTTTTACCTATCATACATCCCTTACAAATTTCATTTTTACTAAGAGAAATAGAGGGCTTGCCACATACCATGTTCTATAGATCTGGAAGATCTTTTTAATGAAGATGTCCAAGTATTCTATGCCACAACTCGTTGGAGCTAGTCGCATCATGAACCAATGCCTGAACTGATTGTCCTCACATGACGTACAATCCTCCAATGTGAGTTCCAATGGGTTCTGCTATACTTAAGTGGCTACGTTTAGCCCATAGTAGTGCCTTCCTGTCCTTGAAGATCACCCAATATCCCTTGTCCTCAAGGGTTGCAACTAATAGTAGATTTTTCTTGATCCCTGGAACATATACTACTTCATCAACATGAAGCCTAGCCCCAGATTCTAATATAAAGGAGATAGAGCCTACTCCCTTTATCTTGTAACATTTTTCATCCCCAAGATCAACCTGCTCTACAAAAGATTTTGTCTCAAAATCTGAAAGGATCTCCTTGTACCCTATCATGTGCTTTGATGCACCACTATCTACTAACCAATTTTCCGGCCCTGTGAAAAATGAGCTGGATAAGGCAAAAACCAAGTAATATTCTTTTCTATTTTTTTTCTCATTGGAAGGACTTTTTTTATTTCATTTGGATTCATCATCCTCAGCAGTTGAGGCATGATGTTTCCCTTTCCTTGGATATTTCTTTCTAAACCAACAATCTTTAGCAAAATGACCCAACTTATTACAACTAAAGCATTTAATCTTAGATGTATCAATATTYTTGCCTTTGAATGTRCCTTTGGTGTTTGTCTTCCTCTGAGAGCCTTTCTGGAAAGTGTGTTTGTTMTTTCCCTTGAATCTCGATGTTAAAGACAAGTGCTCTTCTTTCATTGGCTCRTTCTTGGTAGYTGTGCGACTCTCCTCCTGGAGGCAATCATGCCATAACCTCTCAAACGTGGGTTGAATCTCTCTCCCACTTACACTAGRTAAGAATGTCTCCCATGAARAAGGAAGACTATAAAAAATGGCCTGCACTAAATCATCATCATCCAATGTCACCCCTATGACCAAAAGCTGATATCTGATCTGGTCTATCCTGGAACAAAAAGATGCCACTGATTCACCTTTCTCCATCTTCAAATACTTAAGCTTGGGCTTAAGTGCCCTCTTCTGACTTGGAGGTTGTTTCTCATACAAATTCACCAAGGTATCCATACAATCCTTGGCAGTCATCAACGAAGTCATTGCAGGCATTATACTTTCCTTGACTGAGTCAAAGATGATTCGCTTGGCCTTTGCTTGACTCTTCTTGAAGGTCGCTCTTCCTGCATTATTCATGGGTTCCTCCACCACTGTGGTCACATACTACTCAAGATCATGCTCTTGCAAGATATTTGTTATCCAGAGCTTCCACACATTGAAATTGGTATCTCGTTCGAGCCTATCCTCGGCCCTGACTGAAATGGAGGATGCCATGGACTTCACACTAGAAACTTAATCAAGCTGGCTTGGATCTGTGTGTACCTGTTGCTGCACTTCAACACATTTAACACACCCTAAGCTCTGATACCATGTTAAATTTTGAGCTTGATTTCTTATGCGGATTAATTCTTTTATTTTCTTCAACACTTTGATTCCAGCTTAATCCACTTCAACAATACCAAATCATAATCAAATATAAATAACTGTGTAGATAAGTAAGCATGCACATCAACAACACATATACCCTGGGGAAACCATGTACAAGGAGAAAAACCTTAGCAAACGATATTCCTTTATTGCATTAATAATGTAAGATCACTTACAAATATACACCATGAATGATCTACTCTTAAAGAGCTTGCCAATATGACTCTGCCCTGACAAAGACCTAAACGACCTTGTTGAAATACACCTCTGATATGTTGCCTCTATTGTTGATATACACCACTGATATGCTGCTTTGGTATGTTGTCTCTTCATCACTGATATGTTCCTCTATTGCTTCACCCTTAACCTGCATATCAAAACTGTATTGAAGAGAGGGGTCGACCTCTGCTTATATAGGTTGAAGAGGAGAAGAGGAGAGGCTCGAAATAGTAACTTGTTTGCATGCTTCAATCATAACTTAGCTTCATACTTTAGTTCGAACTTAGAACTAGACTTGAGACTGGTATACTCTAGTTCGAAAAATGAACTAGACTTGAGACTGGTATACTCTAGTTCAAAAAAAGAACTAGACTTGAGACTTCAGTTACAACTCAACATTACACTTTAGTTTGAAAATAGAACTAGACTTAAGGCTTCAATTGCAACTTAGCATTACACTTTAGTTTGAAAATAGAACTAGACTTAAGACTTCAGTTACAACTCAACATTACACTTTAGTTCTAAAATAGAACTAGACTTGATACTTCAGTTACAACTCGACTCTTTACAAGGCAATTCAAAATTCTCTTCATGGTGGATAATGTTAGTTCCAAAATAGAGCTAGACTTAAGACTTCAGTTACAACTCAACATTACACTTTAGTTCGAAAATAGAACTAGACTTGATACTTCAGTTACAACTCGACTCTTTACAAGGCAATTCAAAATTCTCTTCATGGTGGATAATGTTACACGTGCCAACGCACTAGATCAATACATTTATATCATTTGAAATATTAGGAATATCGTTTGTTTCTAGCTCATAGGAATTTTATATTCGACCTAACTTTTGCTAGATGCCTTGACTTTTGTTGATGGCTCACAAGGTTTGACTAGGCTCACAGAGGTTGTATGTTCCCTCTGGATTTTGCACTAGTTTGTCTATGCTCATAGAGGTTGTACGTTCCCCCTGACTTTTGCACTAGACTATCTATGCTCACAGAGGTTGTACGTTCCCCCTGACTTTTGCATTAGACTCACATAACATCTTGTTCATCCTGGCTTTTGGTTTGACTCAGAGAGGTTGTACGTTCCCCCTGGATTTTGTCAATACCTCACAAGACTGGTTGAGTCTCCAAATCTCCCTGGCTAGCCTCAGGGTGGCCCATATGGCCTCTCATTGGAGAATGATTGTCGATGTTGCCAAATTTAACACCATGTAAACCTAAAACATCAATGATACTCAAGGTTATACTGGAAGACCCACAAATGCAACTCTATTGAGACCAGATGAAGACGCATGCACTAATCTGCAAGTTCATGGATTTGTGGCCCAGAGAAGGAACGTTGTGGGCCACAATGAAATGCCTGTGTTTTTCCAATAACCCAACCCCTTCCTCATAAATGAAATGTCTTCTGAAAATGTATGTTTTTCCTGTAACTTCTTCCCACCCTCGTATGAATAAGGTGAAGTAAATGAAGAAAAATTAACTTAATATAGGGTTTGACAGTCGTGGACACAACAAAGAGCAACATGGTTACCAAAGGGGGCGGTAATGGACCCCCTCATACAAGCAAGTAATGGTGGACAGGGGGAAAGGACCACAAGGCAGAGGTTTCAAGGAACCAATGACGAGCACCTCGGGTTCAAGATCGGAAAAGAATCAGGAAAGCAACTCGAAAAAAAGGGACCGCATGGGGGAAGAAGCCAGAGAAACCCAGAATGCAACGCAAGAACCAGAGAACCCCAATGGGGTAGAAGGGCGCAACCCGTGTAAACAAAAAATAACACTGATACTCAAGGTAATACTGGAAGACCCACAAACGCAACTCTATCGGGACCAGATGAAGACACATGGACTAATATGCAAGTTCACGGGTCTGTGGCCCATAGAAAGAATGCCGCACAAATGGATAAAATATCATTTGAAACCAAATGGGGAAGTGGAACTCCATCTGGGTTCAAAAGGATTCTTCACAACAATATTCATGAACTTGGAGGACAAGGACAAAGTCTTTGAGGGGGGGGGGGGCGTACTTCCACGCCTCAATAAGACTGTACATGCGACCATAGAAGGAAAACTCCTCCCCAGAGAAAGAAACCTTCAAGAACGTACCCGTCTGGCTGTGACTTTAGTCTCTGCCGCTAGACTACTGGTTACCCTCTACTTTCGAAGCAATCGAGAACAAACTGGTAAAATATGTGAAGACATTGGAAGCAACCCTAAAAGGGAGATATACCTCCTATGTAAGGATCTACATAGAGATGGATGTTTCGGGGGCACTCCTAGAAGCCATAATCCTGGAATTTAGGGATGAGGAATGGATACAAAGCATTGATTACAAGCAGATCCCATACAAATGCAGAAGATGCCATGAACATGGACACCTATTCAGAGAATGCCCTCTCAATAAAAAAGAAGAAGCGGAAAACACAAAAATACAACAAGATGAGGAAGGGTTTATTAAACCAAACCAAAGAAACATAGCAAACAAGAAACCAAATAAAACCCCAATGGGAAGCAATTTGGAAGCCAGGACCAGAACGAGAGGGCGAGACAAAACCTACAAAGGGGAAGAAGGAGGAAAGGAAAAGGAAAAAGCTAAAGAAGCTAAGGACCAAGGCACAAATGAGAACAAAAACAATCCAAGTAATCAGATGGAGCAAGGGGGTAGCGCAACTCCTATGGATGGAGAAACCATAGATGCCAACACACCCATGTAGGAGGCAGACGGAGACGCATAAATGACACCAAGTGAGATAGGCACGGAAGATACGGACCTTAGATATGTTGTGGAAAGGGAAGGAATAGATCTCCCGAACATACTAGAGCAATGGAAAAGGCAGGGCGTAGACAATGTACCAATGGAGAAACTAGATCGCATCCAATACCTATTCCTCCTAAGCGAGGAAGAAAAATCCAGAGGCCTCAAGCGCATGCACGAGGAGATAGGACACCTAGGAATCAAAGTAGGTGAGGGACAACCACAGCTCTCACCCAAGCAGATGCGAAGGAAGAAAGGCAGGAAATCAAACAACGTAGCCCTATAGGAACTAGCATCCATGTTGATAAACTTAGGTAAGATAGAGAAGCTCTTTCCCAACTCCCCCCCACATGTTTAAATGAAGATTATAACATGGAATATTAGAGGCCTAAACATCCCAAGAAAACAAATAATCCTTAAAAACAGACCGAGGAAGGAACAATCGGACCTTAGTTTCATTGAAGAGACAAAATGTACGGTAGATAGAATGGAAACAATTAGCAAAAAACAATGGAGCAAGTACAAGACATTGGTTTTCGAAGGACAACGGATGGCAGGTGGTATTCTGACTCTGTGGAACCCACAAGTGATGAATATACTAGCAGCCGAAGCCACCAGATACACACTCTCGGTAAGCATGCAAATCATAGGTAACACAAAGGTGATTCTATGCACTAATGTGTATGGTACCCAGATGTTGGAAGAGAAGAGAAGAATGATCCTAGACCTAGAAAACCTAAAAGCCCGTTCCAACAACCCCCATTGGATCTTGGATGGGGACTTCAACATCATCACGACACTTGCGGAGAAAAAAGGAGGCACCATGAGACTGGATAGAGATGCGAAAGACTTTTCAGCTTTCATTAACACAGTGGAGATGATGGACATCAAAACCAGTAATGGCTAGTTCACATGGAACAACAAACGGATAAATCAACATCAGATAAGGACGAGGCTAGACAGATTCCTGGTGTCGGAGTCCATCATCCTACAGGGTTTAACTTTAGACTGCAACATCCTTCCCTGGGGGGGCTCATATCACTGGTCAGTCCAACTAGAAGCAAACTTCCAAACCAATGGAGATGGTGGACATCAAAACCAGTAATGGCCAGTTCACATGGAACAACAAACAGATAAATCAACATCAGATAGCGATGAGGCTAGATAGATTCCTGGTGTCAGAGTCCATCATCCTACAAGGTTTAACTTTAGACTGCAACATCCTTCTTTGGGGGGGCTTAGATCACTGGCTAGTCCAATTGGAAGAAAACTTCCAAACCACACCGAAAAACAAACCTTTTAGATTCGAGAAATTCTGAATTGAACATCCCACCTTCAAGGAGAACATCAACCATTGGTAGAGGGATCCACAACCTGAACAAGGGACAAGGATGTTCAAATTTTATAACAAACTTTGGTACATCAAACATAAACTCAAGGAGTGGAACAAGGAAATCTTTGGAAACATAAACCAAGAAAAAATAATTATTGAAAATAAAATGAGGAACCTCCAGAAAATATGCATATACAAGGGTTATACAGAGGGCCGAAAAAAGGAAGAGATCCAACTGAACCAGGAATGGGAAGCAAGATGCCAACAAGAAGAGACTCTATGGCGCCAAAAGTCTAGAATCAGGTGGCTAAAGGAAGGTGAACAAAATACAAGGTTTTTTCACTGAACCACCATTGCTAGAAGAACCCACAACAAAATCCTAAAAATTCGGGATCAGGATGAGATCGAGAGAGATTCCCACAAGGAGATCAAAAATATACTAGTAAACCATTTCCATGGGATAGCCCAAGAACCCAACCAAGATCGAACAGAGGCCATACAAAGGATAACTCAACACATCCCCAGGCTAGTTGCCAAGGAACAAAATATTAGCCTAAACAAACCCATCGCTAAGGAGGAAAATGGCCAAGTGGTCAAGGAGATGCCCAATGGAAAGGCCCCAAGTCTAGATGGTTTCACAGCGGAATTCTTCAAATATTGTTGGGAAGTGGTCAAATATGACGTCTATGGGGTGGTGGAAGACACCAGATGCTCGGCCTCCATTTTGAAAGCGTTAAATGCCACAATGATAACTCTAATTCCCAAAGAAAATGAAGCCAAGACCTTAGACCACTACAAACCCATAGCATTATGCAATGTGGTTTACAATATAATCTCCAAAGTCATAGCCAACATACTAAAACCTCTCCTACCCTCACTGATTTCCCAAGAACAGGCGGATTTTGTAGAAGGGCGACAAATTTTGGACAACATCATCCATGCCCATGAACTGATACACATGCTGAAAACCCAGAGGAAAGGGGGGATGATAATCCAACTTGATCTAGCAAAGGCTTATGACAAAATCAACTGGCACTATATGGTCAAGACTCTGGAAGATTTTGGCTTTGTGCAACACTGGATCAACTGGATTGTCGTCCTAGTGTCAACAACTAGTTACTCGTTGCTAATAAATGGAGCCCCAGCCAAACCCTTTGGGCCTTCAAGAGGCATCAAACAAGGAGACCCGCTATCACCTTTCATGTTCATTCTGATGATGGAAGGACTCAGTAGAAGCATAAAAAGTGCAACTGCACCAGGGGAAATAAAAGGCATTAAACCCTTTGAAAACTGCCCTACCTCCACTCACCAACAGTTCATGGATGACACCCTACTCCATGGCAAACCCACTCCTACAAAGAATTTTAGATGAGTTTGGGGAAGCCTCCGGAGCAGAGATCAATCACTCCAAATCCATGATATATTTCTTCAATACCAACCCAACAATCTAAAGGAACCTAACAAATATTTTGGGGTTTGAACGCAAAACTCTCTCAACAAAATATTTGGGAATTCCCCTGACGAACAGAGCATGCAAAATGGCAACATGGGAAGGAGTGATCAACAAGCTACAAGAGAGGGTGAAAAACTGGACTTACAGATCCCTCAACCTTGCGGGGAGACTTGTCTTGACCAAGGCGGTCCTGCAAGCAATTTCGACCTATATGATGTTAGTGTTTCCCGCTCCCAAAGGAATACTCCAAAAAATAAGAGCCATCCAAAGGGACTTCCTATGGCGTGGAGCGGAAAGAAAGAAAAAATGGGCCCTGGTGGCCTGGGAGAAGGTTTGAAAACCAAAATACAAAGGAGGCCTGGGATTACAAGACCCACAAGTAACCAATGAAGCCTATGAGGAGAAACTCTGGTGGAGATGGGTCAAAGAAAAGTCAACACCGTGGGAAACCCTCTGGAAGGCCAAGTATTCTCCGGACATCAACGACCAAGATCGAATTCATTTTACGGGAACAAGAGAAGGATCAAACATCTGGAATCTATCCTGGCGCAACAAAACCTGGATCCAAAAATACAGTTTCTGGGAAGTGAGGAATGGTAAAACAACCAAATTCTGGGAAGATGCGTGGCAACATGAACCCATAATGGAAAATCCGGACAGGGAGGAACTCCAACAAGAGATGGTAGCGCAAGGCAAAACCAGAATCCATCACTACTGGGAACAAGAAAATGACCACGACAGATGGAGGGCCCAAGACAAACTCAATCCACAAAACAAAAATCAGATCGCAACAATAACGAAAGAGGTGGAGGAGGAATTGGGGAAAAGGAAAATTGTAGTCTCAGAAGAAGAGGACCAACTAAGATGGGGCAAGGAAAATGGAGGGGAATTCAACTTAAAATAAGTTTGGAATTACATTACAGACCAGAACCAAGACGACCCGACGCAACAGTGGGAAAAGATTTGGGGCAGCCCCCAGTGGCCAAAAATCAAAATGTTCAAATGGGTAGTACTTCACATCCGAATTCTAACCTGGGAAAACCTAAGGAAAAGAGGGTTCATAGGCCCATCACAATGCCACCTTTGTCAAGTTAAAGAAGAAACAACGAATCACCTCCTCAATGAATGTAATTACACAGCAGATATGTGGGACTGGGCGACATGCATCTTCCGCCAGTCCAACAGGACGCGCGGTAAAATTAGCGCAACCATCAGTAACTGGAATGAGAGTTACAACAAAAATGAAATGGTAAACCTCTACTGGAACCTCATGCTAGGGATGATCATATAGGAAATATGGAAAGAAAGGAACCGACGCATCTTCAGAAATGAAAGCCTCCCAGAAGGGAAACTTAAGGAAGAAATAATCTCACAAATCCGAGAAATGATGCAAAGCTGCAACTCCCAGACCGAAAGAGCGCAACTCATAGACCAGGACTCTCGAATCATGAAAACTTTCCACCTAAAAGATGGGTGCAACAACACACCGGTAGGGCGGCCACCACAACTCCAATTAGGAGCGCGCAACTGAACACCTCCTCCAGCAGGGTTCCTCAAGTTAAACTTTGACAGGGCGACAAAAGGAAACTGAGGAATGACAGGAATGGGAGGGGTGATTAGAGATAGCGAGGGTAACATAATCAGGTTGTATGTTGGGAGCCTAGGAAACTCAACCAACAACACAACGAAATTTGGAGCCCTGGAGCTCGGTCTCGAAATTTTAAGACGAGAAAGGATGATCAACATTATCATGGAAGGTGACTCCACCCTGGTCATCAACACGATGAAGAGAATCCAAAACGACACTAGAGTGGGCAAGGTTTAGAAACATTGGCGCTTGGCACACTCCCTAAAAAAATACAGGAGCATCTACAAACGATTAACACCGTGGAGTTGCGTTGGGTACGCAGGTCAATAAATGGCCTGGAGGACAAAATTGCCAACGAGGGGGTTAGCAAGGAAGGACTGGAACTAGATACTACCTAGTCCAACATCCCGCAAGGA
>ML780538.1:20111-34601 GCA_009831015.1 Picea engelmannii | reverse complement strand
GATACTATAGGAGATCTATTGAATGATTCTCAAAGATTGCACACCCAATCACTTCCTTGCAAAAGAAGGGTGTGAAGTTTCAATGGACATTGGATTGTGAAAAGAGTTTCCAACACTTGAAGAAATTATTGACAAGTGATCCAATACTAAGGATTGTAGACCCAAATGGAGACTTCATTGTATGCACAAATGCATGCAAATAAGGACTTGGTGGAGTCCTCAATCAAAATGAGTTTGTTATATGTTATGAATCAAGGAAGTTGAAGGAGCATGAAAGACACTATGCCACTCATGATTTGGAGTTGGCAACCATAGTGCATGCCTTGAGGAAATGGAGACACTACCTCATGGGGAAAAGGTTTGAGCTGAGGACAGACCATAATGGTCTGATATATTTATTTGATCAACCAACTCTAAATGTTAGGCAAAACAGATGGTTAGAATTTCTTAGTGAATATGACTTTGATATAAAACATATCAAGGGGAAAGAGAACAAAGTGGCTGATGCACTCAGCAGAAGAGTGCATGAATTGCATGCTACATCCATTAGCATGTACCAATCAGATTTGAAACACAATTTTTTAGAGGCTGCAAAATTAGATTTGCAATACAAGGAATTAGTGGCAAAATTACAGCAAGGCAAATTGCAGCAGAAAATTGAAGAATACAAGCTAGATAATGATGAAATTCTCATGTACAAGGACAAAATTTATGTATCAAATTATCATGAATTGAAAAATCTGATATTGAGAGAAATGCATAATGTACCTTATGCTGGGTACCCAGGTTATTAGAAAACTATTGCAACTCTCAATAGCCAATATTATTGGCCGAGAATGAAGAAATAAGTTATTGATTTCATTGCCAAATGTTTGGAATGTCAAAAGGTAAAGGCTGAGCATAGACACCCAGCTGGTTTGCTACAACCATTACCCATTCCTGAGTGGAAATGGGAAGTTGTAAGAATGGATTTTATCACCAAACTGCCCAGAACAAACAAACAACATGATTCTATCATGGTAGTGGTGTATAAGCTTACTAAAGCTGCTCATTTTATTCCAGTTAAGCTCACTCACAAGGCAACCAACATTGTTGATATTTATATGAGGGAAATTGCTCGATTACATGGCATACCCAAGACAATTGTGTCTGACAGAGATCCAAAATTTACCTCAAAATTTTGGAAAGGATTATTTAATGGATTTGGAACAAATTTGAATTTCAGTACAACTTATCATCCAAAATCAGATGGACAAACAAAGAGGGTGAATCAAATGATTAAGGATATGTTGAGGATGTATGTGATGGATAAACCATCAAAATGGGAAGACTACCTACACTTAGTAGAGCTTGATTATAAGAATAGGTACCAAACATCTCTAAAGATGAGCCCATTTGAGGCACTTTATGGCAGAAAGTGCAACACACCGGTAAGCTGGGATAACCCAACAGATAGAGCAGTGGTTGGGCCATATTTTCTCAGGGAAATGGAGGAGAAAATATTGAAAATAAAACAAAATTTAAAGGCTGCCCAAGACATGCATAAAAACTATGCTGATAAGGGCAGAACTCACAGGGAATTTAAAGTCGGTGATCATGTGTTCTTGAAGGTTAAGGCCAAAAAAAGTTCCCTGAAGTTGGGAAATTGTTCAACGTTGGCAGCTCGCTATTATGGGCTGTTTGAAATCCTAGAGAGGATTGGTTCAGTATCTTATATGATTGCATTGCATGCATCTATGTCTGTTCATAATGTATTCCATGTATTTTCTCAAGAAATATATACCTAAAGCTAATCATGTTATTGATTGGAATGTGATTCAGGTGGAGCAAGAAGGCGCTTCCAAGTGCATCCGTTACACATTTTGGACCAGAAAATAAAACAGCTTCGAAATCGATCCATAGGGCTTGTAAAGGTCCAATGGACTTGGTACGGTCCTAAGGATGATACTTGAGAGTATGAGGATGCAATGCAGGCAGAATACCCGCATCTTTTTGAGGATTTTTGAAATTTTTGTTGTATATGTGTACATAATGCACTGAGGACAATGCATAAATAAGGGGAGGGGATTGTAATATCCCTAGTCCGAACCCAATTGTAAATGTAAAATGAAAATGTACGTAAGCCGATGAGTTGTTTGATATGATTTTTGTATGCATCTTTCATGGCATAGTGCGCGCATGTACTGCACAGTAAAATGATGAAGTGTGCACATTCCAAGATACCGCACACAACAACCTAAGTGCGTGCGATTTTGAGGTCAGGGAGCCTTTGTGTATATGTTGTGTTTTATAGGCTGGTGAGCCAGTTATTATAAGCCAGGAGGCTTATGTTTGTAGTAGGATAGAGAGCCTAGATGCTAAAGACCAGTGCGCCTATTTTTGTATATGTCTCATCATTAATATAAAATACATCGTTGCACGCATACCGACCATGATAAAAGAGTATGTGGGACTAAACTCCACTAGTTAGGGAAAGGGGCTAAGTTAGGGATATTAAGCCAAAAATGAATATTATATTAATATTTCTTAAGTATAAAGTATGGATAATTATTTTATCCTAAGTTCTAAGGATTGGGACAAGTGGGCCAAAGTAGCTCCCAACATGACAAGTGTCAAGTTGGGGACATGCATACATATTGTTTGGACTTAGTTCATTTTCCATCATTCAACCACCATTCCTTCCATCATTCAATGAGCCATTCCATGATCATTCACACACTCATTGAGCTATCCTCTGTACCTTCATGCCACTGTACCTGAACCTGTATCCATAACCATACATGTCGGTGTAGCTAGTTAGCTTGGGATTTGGACTGAAGAAGTGAGTAGTCAGGCCCGTGGAATATTGAAGAGGTGAGTTGTCAGGCCTGTGGAATATTAAAGAGGCGAGTTGTCAGGCCTGTGAGCAATTTCTCTCTGGGTGAGAGAATTGTTGGGAATTGATTTCCTGAAGGTGCTAAACTGCAACTACAAGGCTCCGAGACTTCATGTTCGGCCTGTTGATGAAGCTTGGAAAGGAAGTGGGACAGCCAAAGGACTATTGAGCAGAGAATGAGCACACTTCCTAGGGTGGGATAGGCATGTGGGGAGTGAGGGACTGTAGGCTGTTAGTTTGAGTTGGCACCTGTGATGGAGTCTTTCCTGTTGTCTGAGATAGTCATCCTAAATAGGAACCCCTTTACCCGTGTGGAGTTTAGTCCCAGCTCGGGGGTGACCCACTACTGAGAGTGATGAGCAATGTGGTCTAAGGCTAGGAGGTTCGTGGAAGGTCTGCACGCAGTTGGTGATATTCTTACCAAGATAATTGTCAATTGTGTGACACATTTACATGTTGCATTATTATTTACATGTTTATTTTTATGGGTTTATCCTATGTGTGGTTATAGTTGTCTTTATATTTATGGGTATTGCTTGTATATGCTGCGTGCATATGTTTACTGATATTTCAGTATGAATCCGTGCATTTACATAACATATTTGTCTGTTTACGTTTTATATATAAATTTCCGCAAAAGTTCTATGTGTATATGTTTTAATTGCATGCAGTTCGAAAAATTTATGTGGCATAGCTCAGTTGGATGCTGGGTATGTTACAGTATGTTGAACAGAGAACAAAAGCATTTTCTGGAATAACATGGCTTGACATGGGTAACTGAGGATGTTACATAACATATCTTAGCTAATTTTATTTGTACATTTTTAATATGACATACTAATATAAATATAGCTAGATTTATATATTACAAATTTACATTTAAATTATCATATGATTTGTCCATTAAATTTTTATATGTTTTTTATATTTTTATCTTACAAGAAAAAGAAATTAAGAGAAGTTTAAAAAATGACCTCACCTAAATTATATCATTTTACTATCATTAAGCTTATTTCTACCTTTTTCTCAACTTTTTAATGTATTCAGAAATCAAACATACTATTAGAATAGTAATATCTAGACTTCAAAATAAAATGATACTATATTGTAATCATCACTCAAAGTTTCAAGGAAAGAGAACTATGTAAAGTTAAATTACTTTTATGAAGTTTATATATATATATATATATATATATATATATATAACAAAATAAATTATGAAAAGTATAATATGTTGGAGAGAAGCCCAATACATTTGGGAAGCCTAATACATGAATGTAAGGAATGAGTCAAAATGATTCACACTATATTGTGATCATCACTCAAAGTTTCAAAGATTGGGAAGCCTAATACATGAATGTAAGGAGTGAGTCAAAATGATTCACACTATATTGTGATTATCTCAAAGTTTCAAGGAAAGAGAACTATGTAAAGTTAAATTTACTTTTATGAAGTATATATGGTGACTTTATAAAATAAAATAACTTAAAATAAATTATGAAAAGTAGAATATTTCATAAGTGAAGAGTTGGAAAGAAGCCTAATACTAAAATATTTAAAAGTATATTATATGAATATAAGGAATGACTATTGATGAGAACAAATGCATTACGTAGCTTAACACTTATACATGAACATAATTGAGAAAGAAGGAACCTCATCAAATAGAAGAAGATCCATAGAAGATATATCTACAACCATAGATTGAGTGAATCCACGTTGATAGAAGACACACATAGCAAGAGCTCTAAGTCATTTGTAGAGAAGAGACCCATGAATCATGCCATATATATATATATATATATGAATGAGTGTAAAGAAAAGGTAAATGATGAGTGTGTTTTAATTTTTATAAGAGAACTTTTTCCAAAATAAAGATGACATAGAAGAATATGCATGTCATTTTTCTCATCATGTTACAAAAGTAGAGGATAAATCATAAAAAATCATTATACACATTATATATAGTAAAAGTTTAAGAAATCACGGAGTTTTAAGTTCAGGATGCATAACAAACTAGTCATGCTCTAGGACTCCTAGAAGGAACATGTGTTGGATAGAGTGATAGTGCCCTAACCCCACATAAGTGATGGTAGTTTGTGCTTCCATTTGTTATCGCACAGATTGTAGGTTGGGAAAATCTCAACCAATCCACAAACGTGAGACAACTATGGGAGTAACTACCCATTGTCACCTTAGATAGATACTCCCCTCACTTTAGTGATGATAAATCACCACAAGGGAGGAATCATGGTGACCCTAGGGGGATTGAGATGGAAAGTGAAGTAATGGAGAGTGAAACCCCTACAGGTCAAGTTTGGAAGTGGAAATAATCTTGGAAAAGGGTCTTGTTGATAAATGTAGGTTGCCAAAGTATAGTGTACCTAGAAGAGAGTGTTATACCTGCCCAAGGAAAGACAATTTATCGAGATACAAGCCAGATAATCAAAGGGACAAGCAAATGAAGCTTGATGTCCTAAATTACAGAAATAAACAAATATATATAACCGCAAAGGAAAGAGTTGTTAATTGCATAATTGACCATCAAAAGCACCAAAAATTTACTGGACAATGAAGCACAAAATAAGTAGATAATTTTACAATACTTAAGGATAAACTTTGATGGAAAAATGAGGCTGCAAAATAATATTATCAAAAAGTAATTTAGGACAGCCAATTGGTAGTAGAAAAATATTTTCTACAACATTAACTTCTACTCAAATAAATCAAAAAACAACTTGCCCAAAAGATAGTCAATACCAAGTAGATTAACAATAGCAAGTAGCCAACTATTTTCAATGGTAGAAGAGTGAGATATAAGAGATTAGAGAGTGATTTTTCAGTATCCCTAGTGGCTGTAGCATAATTTTATAATAGCAGCAATAAATCCTTGGCTAAGCTAGACGCCCTAGTGGCTCAAGCAAGCTAATAGCATATAGAATTGAATCCACTTTAGACAAATGCAATATCTCAACAAATCATGTTTCCCAATGCAACGATTTTGTTTCTCCAATGCAATTTCAGATTAGTGCTTAATCTATTGGGTTATGGAGTCTTAGATGTATGAGTTTGGATCCACTACTTCTCTAGGGGTGTAAGCCCTTTTACCCCCTAGAGCAATCAAACCCAACAAGGTAAATCTAGGAGGGTGTAAGCCATTTTACTCCTCCTAGCAACCTTGAAAAAATGGTTTATCCAATAACAATTACGATGAACTTGGTGGAGAGTGTATGCCCTTATACTCCTCCAGGGGTTTTTTAGACAAGAACAAGATGAAACAAGAAGAAATTACCAACAAATGCAGAAAATTTCTTACCAATTCCACAAGATAGCAAGATAAAACCCCCATTTACCAAGTAAATTTCATCAACGTGTAAGATAGAAGCCTCCAAGAGGGTAGCACACCACTTAGCTCCACAATAGACAAGATAATCATCCAAAATTCGCACAAGAGAGAGAGAGAGAAATACCAAATTGTAATGTTCCCAACCAAATCTGATGTAAAAATCAGATCTATGTGGTTGAGGAATTTCGTCAAACACTTGGCATATAAGTTCCCAACTCCCTTGAAATCACTTTAACACTTGTTGTCCCATTTAACTTGAGTTTAAGGGGTGAATTTTATGTCAAACACATCACATGCAACACCTAAAACCCTTCCTAATGAGTGGTTGTTATGAATTTGTGTTGGTTGTTATATTTATTTGCAGCGATTGGTTGAGGTGTTTTGTCAAACACTTTGTGTGCAATGGTTGTAGCATTCATTTAAATGTATTTTCTGATGTAAGTGGCCCATATTTCTTCATGTAAAATATAAGGAAAACACATGCAATGATAACCAAATAAACCATAAGCTAATAGCTATTAAAAACCGTAAGATAATACCTCAAATCCTTTTTTTATTTAATATGCACTTGGCTGTCCAACACACAGTAATTTCCAGATCTTATTCAAGGAATATAACAACTACAAAATAGGGTTGTAATGCCCTCAAAATGCAAGGAAATATAAAGAGTAATCCTACTCAACGATCCTTAATGATGGCTGCCCAAAATGGTTAATATATTGCTCCAAAATCAATTCTACCATACTAAGAAATGTGCCCTCATGCTGAAATTTGCCCTGCTGAAATATGCACAATAAAAGCTTATGTAAACCTTCAGGAAACAGATGCAACTTGTATATATGATGATGGTTAAATCATATGTGAAGATCCCCTGGCTGTAGATGACAAATCTTCTGATAAATCATGGGATCTCAAACCCCCAATATGCCCTCCTTAACAAAATTCTCCCAGCCATCAAAATAAATAAATATGGAGGTTGTAAACCCCCCACAAGTGCCAAAAGGTTTGCCTTGATGATGGCCAAGAGTCCCCAATCAAGATCTGGTCCAAACCCAACCTCCTAAGACCAAATCGAATCTCTCTTGGCTGAGTGGTGCGCCCTCTCTACAAAAAACCCTCTATTATGCGTCCTTCTTCACAAACCGATGGTTGAAGTAGTTCTAAACTGATGTAGAACGATGAGGGAGGAAAATTTCATCTCCTTGGCCAATCTTGGATCAGGAAAGGTGGGATCTTTCACCACCGAGCTGATCTCTAGGGTTTGTGTAGTCAAAACCCTCAAAACCCCCAAGTATCATGAGCTCTCTAGCAAGACGCCAAACATCAAAATGATAATCAACATAATAAGAGAATAGAGGCCCATATCTCACTTTTATCCCCCATGTTCACCTTTTATCTCCAAGTGACTTTTACTTTATTTTTATTATTCCTTAATTAAATCACTGTATTAATTAATTAACCTTTTTTCCTCTAAAAAGTGATTTATTCGTCCCTATGGCTTCTCCGGCCATTGAAAGTCACTTCTCATCATCTAATCATGTAGTGCTCTTTCTCCCGATTGCTATGAGATATTACACTAAGAGGTTTCTCCAAGTATTATGCCCAAAATGACCTTCTTAGTGAAATTAATTAAAATATGATCCATAAGAACTCAAAATTACGAAAAGCGTCGAAATGCAACAGAACCAAAGCCAAGCTGTGCAAAATGGATCTTGATGATGAAATATGATGTACGATGCAAGTCGGGCCCAATAAAACCCCTCAATAACTCCTAATCTCGTTGTCACCCCCATCTGGATACTCTGGTAGGCATAACACTCTCTAACATAATAATGTCCAAAAATGCCCAAAGAGGGAGGAAATTTCAGCCAAGAATTTCTTATTCTCAAGTAAGAATGTTATCAAAATGAAACGATCTAGGTCCTTTATTTATACTAGACCTCAAAATAGAGTTTGTCCACATAAATTTAGGGTAAAACATAATTAGGGAGGCCGACCTCATCTAATTTCCCCTTTACAATTCAAAACTTGATTTTACACAAGAAGAAACCCTAAAAACATGGCGTCATGCCCCTAAGGGGTGACGTTTCGTAATTTTGAACAAGTCGTTGGGTCGTTGGAGGAGATATGGGGCCTCCAAAGGCCATGTGTCACCATGATAAATGCCCTCCTCTCCATCACGCATGCCAATTCATCATCAAACCTCACCATGATCACCAAAACCCTAACCCCAAGACATCAAGCCCAAAAGTGTAGCGCATGGCCTCTAAGGAAAATCTTTGGGAAAGGTGAGGGCTAGGTATCTTCCTTCAAGGTGTCTTATCTTTCCTCCAAAGGAAATGTCCATCATATGTCAAATTCCACGGTGTGGGTCATGGCATCCTCTCCGTGGGCTTCAAGCCCCAATGAAGGCCCAAGCTATGCTTGTTCCTCCAAAAACGTTCACCAAACAAGGTCCTACAAAGACAAATGAATGCTCCCTCTAAGGGTATTAAGTCAAATGTATCATGACAAGTAAAATCACATTTAATACAATAGCCACCTAAATATGTGCATCAAAACTACCTTTTCAAACCAAACAAGTTCTCAAAGGCCTTATGCGACTTTCCGAGTTTAGGTATGGGAGGATTGTCATGGCGACCTATTGGGTGAGTCATTCTTCAAGTCAAGGAGTGTGTCCTAGGTGGACCCTCTCTAAGTCATGCAAAAAATATGAAGTGGATGGGGGTAAAACCTTTGGGCATGGGGTTCATGACATACAAGGGTTCGTATTATCTCACTTATGGGTGCCTTTGTAGAGGGTGTTTTGCACCTTCATTTTCAATGCAACCTTTTTCCAAGCCATCCCATTGACATTAATTAATTAAAGTGTTCCCAGGTTGAAGCCAAAGTGGGAATTCTACCTAAGCATGAAAAACATTGCCCACCTTAACTATACCCTGGTCACACTGTGCTTCCCCAAGTTGAAGACAATGTGTGGGACTTCTACCTAAGCATGAAAAACATTTCCCACACATTCTCTACTTTGGTTGGCATGATTATTTAGTTATTTGTCATACAAGTCCCATTAGTTTTTTGTGAGAGAAATTTCATTATCCTCGGGATCCCTAGGCAAGCATATAGAAGGTTTACGATTGGATTTTATCTTTTTCTAGCTACAAGCCTCTAGGCATTCAACCCATTCTTCCCATGAAATGAGGTACAATCCCTTCTTGAGTCAACACACCCGAAAATCCCAAAAGATGAGGAGACGAAAAGGATGAAGTGTGGAAAATGATAAGTATGATCGGGAATTGTATGATGACTCATTAAGGAGACCTCCCAGTAGCAAACCTTTCCCCAAGGGTGACCACTTATTAGGTCACAATGTCAACCACCAAGGTGAAACAAGGAAAAGTGTGACATCCCCATTATAATCCCCAGTTTAATTAATGCTTATGTGGATATAATATGTGGCTACGACCAATCGATGTAATACGTGAATTGCATCTCTATGTTTTAATAATAAAATGTGATGCCAGTTCTAAGGGCACATTGACAAGACACGGGGGCTAAATTAATCCATAATAGGGGGAAGTGTCTAGAATAATGGCCAAGAGGGGTCAAAGGGGCAATTACCCATGTATATTAATTCAACCCATTTTCCTAAACTTGCTAATTGTATATGAACCTTCCAATTTTTGATTGAGTGTTCCCAAAGCCAATCATTGAATACATGTAAGAGGATGGTTGTGAGTGGTCACATCCCAGAGTTATTAGGCATATGGGGGTTGAGTAAAATCATCTTGGGGAAGCGTGTGAGTCAAGAAAGGCAAGTCAACGAGAGGAAATTTGTATGGGTTGGGACAACAGTTTGTGGGAGGAAAATTTTGTGTGCATGAGAGCAAGAAGGAGAGATTGAAGCATGTGCGACCATGGAGAGCGGATTCTAGAGCAAGATGGAACATATATGGAGAATTTTGGAGCTAAATATTGAAGAGCCAGGTTGTCGAGCCTGAAGAGTGAACTTCAAAGTGAGTTGCACTGTAACAACAAATTTTTGTTGATTGGTTTGTTGGTAGTTTTCGTAGCAACAAGTTCCCTTGAGTTCCTAGCTGAGAGATTCCTAGCTACATGTGCCACAGAGACCTTGATAAACAAATGGAACATTCCTTGGGTTAACCTTGATAAATAGATGGCACATCCCTTGGGTTATCCCTAATAAACGAATGGTGCATTCCTTGGGTTGGGCATGTCAGGAGGAAGAGAGATGGTAGAAAAATAGGGACAGTTGTAGGAGAATATCAGTTGGGTTATGAGTTTTATGAGATGTGAGTGGACTATGAGAGACCACCCTCTTTTGTGGATTACTAGCCTCAGCTCGGGGGTGACTGGATGTTGAGATTTGGAACCATTAGTCTATGGTTGGTTGGATCGTCTATCCCAAGCAGTTGGTTGCACAATTCTTGGTTAAAGATAAGTGTTTTATCTTATTGCTGAGTTATTTACATGTGTTATCGTTGTGCATGAACTCTGCGTAAATGAGAATGAATTATATGTTGTTGTAATGATTGGTTTAGTTGCATTTAATGTTGATTATTAACATGCTTTAGATGCATCTGTTTTGTGGTAATAAACAATAGCTAAGTATGTTTTAAAATTGTAGTTGTAAGCTACAGGAAATCAACTAATTGTAAAATAATTACTTTAGTTAATAGAAATTTCATTTTTATATGTATTCCGCACTGTAAGGTCCCTCGGTTGGGTTGGGGAACATTACATTATGGTATCAGAGCTGTAAAAAGGGATATTTTTGTGTGGCGTGGCCCAGCCTGGGTGGTTGGGAATGTTACAAAGTGGTATTAGAGTTGTAAAAAGGGAGAGTTTTGTGTGGTGTGGCCCAACCTGGGTGGATGGGAATGTTACAAAGTGGTATCAGAGCTTTAAAAAGGGAGATTTGTTTGTGGCGTGGCCCATCCTGGGTGGCTGGGAATGTTACAAAGTGGTCAGAGCCCAATTTTCAACACTGAGCCTAGATGGGCCAAGTTAGCAGAAGGATAAAGAGAAAATTCGCAGAGAATTAATTCTAGAGTATGTTTGCAACTTGTTTTATTAAATTACTATGGTAAAATTGAGAGAAATTTCATGGGTAATGTGAAGAATCGAGCATCTTTGGAAATTTCAAACATAAGAAAAATCGGAAAATTTTGAGTATTTTTCCATACAATGATGTCGACATGACATGGAGGCCACATGTCAGCTGATGTGGTAGAAGAAAGACGTGTATTTCCATGGTGGCAGGTACATGTTGTTTGGGATGACAGTTGGCAGGTGATGTGGAGCCATGTGACAGGCCATCTGTCGGTCCCACGAAACCACGGTAATATCTTGGAATTTGTCTAAGTGTTAAGCTATTACGAGTCCATGTAGATGGAAATTTTTTTAAGTGTTGATAATTCTCAGATGAACTTATGAAAGAAAGGTTACAAGATTATGATTCCACGAGTCCATGTAGATGGAAAAATGGTTAAGTGTTTAGACTTCTCGGATGGACCTATGAAAGGAAGGTTACAAAGTTATGCATCTGCGAGTTCACGAAGGAAAAAGAAGCTAAGTGTTGGTGGTGGGTTCATGGAAGGTATGAATATAGACTATGAGTCTGTGAGTCCACCACCCACGAGCCCGTGAATATAGTAAAGTTTCTAAGTATAAGTGCAAAGTGATTGCGATGAAACTAGAGGGTGCAAATTGGAGAACACAAAATCCCGAAATGAAGAAGAGATATGACTTGGATCCGCGGTGAATCCATTAAGACAGATCAACGATGCAGATCTAGTCAAGAAACGATTAGATGGTTGTTGAGTATTGCTACTATGTTTTGTATGTGCTAATGAATATTCCTTCACTATTTTGCCACCATAATTTTCAACTCGAAGCTCGAATTGGAGAAAACGAATAGTCGTTGGAAAGTTGTTTAAAATATGAATGCATTTAAAGAATCTTACTTGGGTGATCCGAAATCGGATACAGAAGCCTGACAGGGCTTGAAAAATGCTCAAAAATGAAAGTGCTCAGAATGCGACGAAACCTGTGCCATTGTGTCCGTCTCGTCTTCCTGATTCCAGTGGTATATTTACTTTGTCAAATGGGCTCCGTATGGAGAAGATATCGCATTCTGTCCGAAAAGACAAACAGGTAAAAAAAGGGATGACTGTACAGTTCGTAAAGTCCACGTGTCATGCTGACTGTGCAGACCGTACGGTCCATACAGGCGACATGGCAGCTTCAGCATATGACACATGGTAGCCTTGGGTGACGACACGTGGCAGAGTGTGTCAGGTCGGTTTGGCATACGGTTGGGCCTATCCAGAGGTGACACGTGTCACCACTGTAAGAGTGACACCTAGCATGGGTGACGTCAGCAACTGGCGTGGCGAGCTGACATGACAGGTTGACGTGCCAGTACGGATCTGACAGGTGGTCCAATCAGTGATTGACATGTGTCATGGTTTGGTTGGTTTTTAAGGTGCCACGTGGCCCAGTCAAGGGTTGCCATGTGGCACCCCATGGTTGGCTGTTGGTTTTGGTGTAAAATTGTTATGTCGCCGGGGGATCGAACCCGCGACCTCCCGACCGGGCAGAGGACTGGCAGGACCGGGCTAAACGCCCAGCCCATGGGTGAACCCTGTTATACGAACGACAAATAATATATTTAAGTTTTGGTTAAGGTTTGGGCGGCGGAGAAAAGGGTCGAGGCTTAGCCCCAGCCCTCGACGCGACATACGATATGCCATACAACCGTTTCATGTAATCAACGGCGCATGGTTACAACTGTAAGCCATGGGTCCTATTCATATGCGCCACAAGACCGAGACCGTTCCACATAAAATGCGTGGGGAGTTATACCGATTAGGCCCGTGGCCCTATTGGAACACACCACGACCGAGAGCCATCGCGAAAAGGGGGGGCCAGCGCACAGCCTTTGGGCTGGCGCTCGGCCACATGGCCCCATACGACCGAGAATAAAGGGTGCACGCGTGGATGAAGGGGGCTAGCACCATATTTTTGGCAAAAGTGATTTTTTATGCCTATAGTTGGGTTTTTTATTATTAATGTGCCTATTTTTAGTTGATTCTCTCCATTTTTGGGGGATATTAGGCATTTTTGGAGCCCAAATTATTGGAGGAAGTTGGAGATAAGAAACCAACTTCAAGGCTATATAACCAGGCCTGTTTGAGCCCATGAGAGAGTAGTTAGAGCAGAGTTATGCTGCAGAAAAGCCAAGCCAAAGCCATTTTGATGCAGAGAAGCTTTTGAGGAGGAGACGTTGTCGGACCATTTCTGGGAGCTCCGGATGTCCGTTTTGCATGCCGTTTTCTTTGTAGGGTTCTTGAGAACTGGAAGAACATGACCAAATCAGTATTGTAGCCATTTGGCATTGCAGCGATGTACTTTTGAGATTTTGAACAGAAATAAAGAAGCCTCCCCCACAGAGACAAAGGCCCGGAGACGTAGGCAAAGTTGTGCCGAACTCCGTTATCAATCTGCGTGTTATGGTTTGCTGTTTATTCTTTCATTTCAGATCTACAAATGTGTATATGGATGTTATAATTCCTCTTCTTTCCTCATTCCTTCACTAAGTTTCTCAAATGGTTAATTAACGCATGCAAAATTAAAACTCAACCATAGTCATTTAAAAGATCCTACGGATCAAGTTGTATCATAGCTAGTTGACATTTGGATTTGAGTTTTGCATGTTAACCAGGGAAAAGCTACAGCGTGGTGAAGGTGAGCTTGTTGCAGAGAATCAATTAATTGGATTGAGAAAGAGAGCTTCTCACAGTGAGAAGATGGCATCGGAAGAAGGGATTTCTCAAGATGAGAAAGAGTTCCGGAAAACATTCCATGCTATGTCAGAGATGGTGACAGTTTTGTATGAAGATTATTTAGAATGGAAGCGACCAGTTTTGGGTAATTCCTCAAAAGGAAAAAGTGAATATGATGCAGGAGCATTCCTCACGACAAGCAAAACCAACGTGGAAGCAGAAGACAACTGGAAGACGTCCAGCGCAAGTTTTTTGAATTTTAAAATTTTCCCTTGAGATTGATGCGCTGAATATAAATGAGACCATTTAATTTAGGCGCCTTGGTAAGAATGTAATCAGACCTCGAGCCATATGCTCTCGTCTGAGATAGACAGAGGCATTTATAGTAGCAGTTGCAGGTAGATAGCATTGAATTCTTAGATTAGACAGTTTTTAGAGTGGAGGGGGGAAACTGGATATAGACA
>ML780537.1:422070-442003 GCA_009831015.1 Picea engelmannii | reverse complement strand
GTATGCAAATTAAATCATATACACATAGAAAATCTTACAAAAAATTATATATATAACTTAAAACAGACAGATACATTATGTAAATGCACAGATTTATACAGAAATAATAGTAAACATATACATGCAACATAGACAGGAAATGCCCATAAATATAATACAAAAATAATAATGCAACATATAAATTAACACACAATTGACACTTATCTTAGTAATAATATCACCAATTGCGTGCAGACCTTCCACAAACCTCCCAGCCTTAGACCACACTGCTCATCACTCTCAGCAGTGGGTCACCCCCAAGTTGGGACTAAACTCCACCCGGGTAAAGGGATTCCTAACCAGATTGACGTATCTCAGACAACATGAAAGACTCTATCATAGGTGCCACTCAAACTAACAACCTACTGTCCCTCATTCCCCACATGCCCGTCCCACCCCAAGAAGTGTGCCCCTTCTCTGCTCAACAGTCCCTCAACTGCCCCACTTCCCTTCCAGGGCTTCAACAACAGGCCAGACAGGCCAGGCAGGAAGTCTTAGAGCCTTGTCGCTGCAGTTTAGCAACTTTGATAAATCAATTCCCAACAATTCTCTCACCTAGAGAGAAATCACTCACAATCCTGACAACCCACCTCTTCAGTATCCCATGGGCCTGACAACCTGCTTCTTAAGTCCATCTCCCAAGCTAACCAGGTACAAAAACATGTATGGGTATAGATACAAGTTCAGGTACAGGGACAATAACATAAAGGTATGGAGGACAACTCAATGAGTGAGTGAATGATGATGAAATGATTGAATGAATGATGGGAAAATGAACTAAGTCCAAACTATATGTATGGATGTTAACAAATTGACACTTGTCATGTTGGGAGCTACTTTGGCCCACTTGTCCCCATCCTTAGAACTTAGGATAAAATAATTATCCATACTTTATACTTTAAGGAATATTAATATAATATTCCTTTTTGGATTAATCTCCCTAGCTTAGCCATTTTCCTTAACTTTTATCCCCCCCTTTCCCTAACTAGTGGAGTTTATTCCCCCATACTCTTTTATCGTGGTCAGTCTACACGTAACGATGTATTATATTAATCATGAGACATATACAAAAATAGGCTCACTGGCCTTTAACATCTAGGCCCTCTGGCCTAATAAAAAACATAAGCGTCCTAGCTTATAATAACTAGCTCACAAGCCTATAAACAAAACATATACAAAAAATCTCCTTGCCTTCAATATCGCACACACTCAAATTTGTTGCACGCGGTATCATGGAATGTGTACACTTCATCATTTTACTGCGTAGTACATGTGCGCACTATACAATGGAAGGTGCATACAAAAAAATGATATCAAACAACTCACCATCTTAAGTAAATTTACATTTACATTTACAATTGGGTTCAGCCTAGGGGTATTACAATCCCCTCCCCTTATTTATGCACTGTCCTCAGTGCATTATGTACACATCTACAACCAACACTTCAAAAATCCTTAAAAATATGCAGGTATTCTGCCCGCATTGCATCCTCATTCTCCCAAGTAGCGTCCTCAAGACCGTACCAAGTCCATTGGAACTTTACAATCCCTATGGCTTGATTCCAAAGCTATTTGATTTTCCAGTCCAAAATGTGTACCGAATGTACTTGTAAAGCATCTTCTTGCTCCACCTGAATCACATTCCAATCAATAACATGATTAGCATTAGGTATATATTTCTTGAGCAATGATACATGGAATACACTATGAACAGACATAGATGCAGGCAATGTAATCATATAAGCTACTGGACCAATCCTTTCTAGGATTTCAAATGGTCCACAATATCTAGCTGCCAACTTGGAACAATTTCCCAACTTCAGTGAACTTTTGTTGGCCTTCACTTTCAAGAATACATGGTCCCCCACTTTAAATTCCCTGTGAGTTATTCCCTTATCAACATAGCATTTCTACCTTTCTTGGGAAGCCATTAAATTTTGTTTTATTTTCAACATTTTCTCCTCCATTTCCCCGAGTAAATCTGGCCCAACCACTGGTCTATCTGTTGGGTTATCCCAACTTACCGATGTGTTGCACCTTCTTCCATAAAGTGCCTCAAATGGGCTCATCTTTAGAGATGTTTGGTACCCATTGTTATAAGAAAACTCTACTAAGTGTAGGTAGCCTTCCCAATTTGATGGTTTATCCATCACATACATCCTCAACATATCCTCAATCGCTTGATTCACCCTCTCTGTTTGTCCATCTGATTATGGATGATATGTTGTACTAATCCCTTGAATAATCCCAATTTGTTGTACTAATATTCAAATTTGTTACAAATCCCTTCCAAAAATTTGATGTAAATTTTGGATATCTGTCAGACACAATTGTCTTGGGTATACCATGTAATCGAGAAATTTCTCTCATATAAACATCAACAATGTTGGCTTCCTTGTGAGTGAGATTTATTGGAATAAAATGGGTAGCTTTAGTAAGCTTATCCACCACTACCATGATATAATCATGTTGCTAGTTTGTTCTAGGAAGTTTGGTGATGAAATCCATTATTAAAACTTCCCATTTCCACTCAGGAATGGGTAATGGATGTAGAAAACCAGTTGGGTGTCTATGCTCAGCCTTTACCTTTTGACATTCCAAATATTTGGCAATAAAATCAACAACTTCTTTCTTCATTCCTGGAAAATAATATTGGCACTTGACAACTGTAATAGTTTTCTGATAACCTAAGTGCCCAACATAAGGCACATTATGCATTTCTCTCAATATCAGATTTTTCAATTCCTGAGAATTTGGTACGTAAATTTTTCCCCTATACATGATAATTTCATCATTATCTAGCTTATATTCTTCAATTTTCTGCTGCAAAATACTTTGCTGTAATTTTGCCACTAATTCCTTGTATTGCAAATCTGATTTTGCAGCCTCCAAAATTCTGTCTTTCAAATCTGATTGGTACATGCTAATGGTTGTAACATGCAACTCATGAAATCTTCTGCTGAGTGCATTAGCCACTTTGTTTTCTTTCCTCTTGATATTAGTTATATCAAAGTCATATTCACTTAGAAATTCTAACCATTTTCTTTTCCTAGCATTTAGAGTTGGCTCATCAAATAAATATTTCAGACCATTATGGTATGTCCTCAGTGTTGAGGAAAAGATATGAATGATCTTACTCAAGCATTTTCATATCTTACTTGGCTAAAGCAAGATAGACGAGAATATTACCCTATGTTTATATACATGACAATTTATATCCTAATTCACAAGTATTAATTACAATTGCTTAGGCTGATTTTTTTTTATAATGAAAGCTTGCTGGAAAATTTATTTTTTATGTAATTTTCTGAATGAATGAATTAGTCTTGCAATGAATTAAAGAATGAATGAAAACTGAATTATCTCAACAAAACTCAAAAAATAGACCTTAGTATGCTTCTCCTTCTATTCTCCCCTTATTCCTCCTTTTCCTTTTGACTTTAAACAATTAGAATTAATTGAAGTAGTTGAACCACTTCTTTAGTTAAGTTAACTAAAATTCAACCAACCTTTTAGTTAAGGGGGAAAAGTAATAAAATCATAATAAGGGTTTTAAATAAATAATAACTAGTAGGTGGGACCCCTTGTGACTCCCTTTAGTTTTTTTTAACAAACATAATACAACTAGCTAATCAATCAAAACATCCCTCCTTGTGAATCCCATCATCTTATCAAAATTCTACAATTTATATCAATGATAATTCAAATTATTTCCAAAAATATATTATCCATATATCCAAAAAAAAGTGTGTTATCCAAAATTTCAGAAGTCAAATGTTCTCACGATGAATAAATAAAAACACTTAAAACCCATATTTGCCACTCTGAGAAGCAATCTTTCCCTTGTTGTTGTTGTCACCCTTTGATCTCTCTGAATTTTCCTTAGGCCGTGTGGAGCCTTTAGGCCTAATCTCACTGATCACATGAGAGAAATCATCTCTCAAATGGATGCGGGAGGACATGGATTTGGCAGATTCATTTGAGGGTGAGGAGGGGGAAACAACAACTTTTCCTTTGTCAAGGGAATGGTGGACCTCAATTTTTAACCTTTTTCTTGCATGGGAAGACTGTACTGGTGAGTGGAAAGGGGCATCTTGGATAATTTGATTAACATGTGGAGGTGTAGGTAGAGACAAGTTAGGCCAACCACAATGTTGGGAGACTGTCGAGTGGAAAATATCTTGCCATTCGTCGTTTTTAGGGATTTCAGGTTGTAGTGAGACATGAGGAGGCAATAGAATAGCATGGACATGTGGGGCTTGGAAGGGAGGCCTTTCTGGCCTAGGTTGGACCACTCCTTGCCCAATGCAGTTAAAAAATCAATCTTGGAATAGTTGGCCCAACTCTTGCAAGTCTGCATGAAAGTGTATAGAAAACCTTGGCCTTCTAGGGCCCCTGTTCCAATTTTCTCTTCCTTTGTTACCCCGACCATGGCTACCTCTGCTGAAAAAGCTCATTCTTGTATGCATTATTTATTAGAAAATAGTTTCTTCAACAACCATACATGACATCTCTTTCAAATATGAAACAAATATTGGCTTGGCAACACATTGGACTCATGCAATCCAATCCATACAAATCGTTTAATACTTGTCAATGAGAAGGGGGTGAATAAGGGTTTTGGGACATGTGAGGGATTGTATTGAGTGAAAAGTGTTAAAATGAGGGGGGATAGATCATGATTACTGCTCAAAAAACATCAAACAATCAATTGTATCATAAATCAAAAGAATATATCACTTTAATTCATCCCTGTATGATCCTTTAACTGTCATAATACTGAATTTATCTTAACTATAATTAAATTTTAAGAAAACAGAGTGGATAGTGAATATGGGAAGGTGAGCGGAATTGTATTGTGCGAAAAGTGAAATAATGGTAGGGAAAAGAACCAATGTTGTTCGTAAAACCAATTAAGTAATCCATAAAAAAAACTTTGTATTCAATGCAAGAATATCGATACCAATTAACAATTTGTGTGTGTCAAAAACTGTTCATTGTCCCACATTCCATTTTCCAAAGTTTCTCAATTAACACAGTCTATATTCATACTCAGAATCACTATTCCTTTCACATTCTTGTTAAGAGAATACTTGTATCCTTTCATTTCTTTTCTTTTTATTTAAACGAAATCAAAAGGAACACACAGTCACTTTGCTTCATCTCTGTCCAACATATATTTCTATAAAATATCAACCACTGTCCATAATTTGCAATTTCCCAAATCAAACATAGACATAGGTCTTTTCCTAAATCATCAGACTTTTTAAAACTTGCGCGATTTCATTCTTTTAATAATATTAACCAATACAACTTGCAATGAAACCATAATACAAAACCTCAGCTTCATTATGATGGTGCAATAAAAAAATGCACGATGTCTCCTTAATCCATACACAACAAACAATGAAGTCACAACCATCATTTTCCCTAACATGTAATGATCCTAATCAGGGATAATAAAACACACAGCGACCACCAACTAACAATTGACACCATGTTGTAGGAACACAACGATCCAATGCATAACGAAAAGAGGAAACCCTCTGACTGTATGTTACCATTTACCACCAATCAACCAATTGATGCAGCTGTCATACAAAAGGAGACAACCCCTTGGTTGTATACCAATTTTCATCCCCAATTACAACTTTCCAACAACTCGATCAAATAGAGACAAGATAATACTCAAAGAACTGTCATAACCAACCAACTAATCTGTGACAGTCAACAATATATTCGACAAGAGTGCAAATAGTTGGGGTTATCAAAATCGGTCTCTGTAACAATGAACACAAGAAGTGATCAAGAGTTCGCTTGGTCATAAAAACATAGAGAAGATGGAGGTTGAACATATCAAAAATAGGCAAAGACCCCTCACAACAGGCACGGTGGAACCACGTGGTTTCTTTGTAACTCTAAGGACTGCTCACTGGATAGTAAAAAATATCAAGAACACACATAGGCATAAACCTCGTGCTTTTTTGAAGGGAAGAACCAATTTATAACAATGCCAGTGGAAATGCAGACCCAAGGTATCACCGACAACCCTAAATCATACATCTTGGCGTAATGGCCATCCCATAACCAACTTGTCGATGCCAATACCACAAAAATAAGCCCACAACCAGGTGAATAACCCACGACCGTGGCTCTGGAAGATACACAGTGACCAAAAGGTAGTTTGAAAACATATACAACAACCCCATAGTAACCTGAATACCACCGGACATAGTCACCATAACTGTGAGGGAGTGGCCAGCAAGGCCAAATGGAGAAAAACCCTCTAACAAAATACCCATAGATTCTTAAAACAATAGAGATCCATCACAATTTTCAACACACAAAACAATCAATGAAATCATAGCTTCAACAAACCAATTCTTTCATTTGCAAAACAAATAACCACACAGTCATTCCAGAGAGAATACCCACACATTTACACAGTTTCCAATATCAGGAAAACACAAGCTAACACATTACCGAGCCATCATTCATTTCATATACAGAGAAAAATTCATGGATGGGCGAAAAGAATCATACCTGTAACCAATGGATTTTAACAAGGGCGAGCAGGTCAAGAAGTTCCTCCCAGGTTTGAATCTCAGAGCTTAACCACCATCAAAACCAAATGAAACAATAATCATGCTAGGGTGACAAAGCGATGGGAGAAGTATGGAGTGACGTGCATTTACTGCACATCACTTCCATCTTCCTCACATTCAATTTCGTAGTACACGACAATCAACCAAAAACCATCCATTAACCATGTCATTAATTCAATACATTGAAATTTGCAACCTATTGCTTGCCAATTTCGCCACCCAATATCCATATTAGCCATTGCCAAAATCCATACCATACCAAATGCGCCCGATATAACTCAAATATAATTTACATAGCCACTAACCATTTCTAGTTAGGATTAATACTAACTTATTTTCATTTCATTTGCACATAACCCCTTAACATAGCATAGTATAGTCCCTTTTTCTTTGGATTTTTTTTGTTATAAGTCTCTTTCCATTTCCTTTGTTTTAAGTTGTTACTAACATATGTCTTGTGCAGGTGTATCTAGGTAATGATCATAGTGATTCATCGAATGTAACAACTGTAGTATATGCCACTCATAACATAGAATCAGAGCCTATAAAAAGGGAACATCACATAAAATGTATTATCCACCTGCCATTATGTCAAAAACAAAACCAAGACTGCATCATCAACCATATAAGACCTTGTAAGAAGTATCGAAAAAACAACATGAAAACTGTGATATGACTATCTCTGAGCCTCTAGTCTACAAGGGGATCCCACCTACTAGTATTATATCTTATTAGCATAGTTTAAATAATAGGATTTAGCAATACTTTGCGGGCGAAATTGCTCGTTGCGATTTTTATTGTCAACAAACTGGCGATTCCACAGGGATATTTGTTTCCAACAGATTAAGAACTCATAATATATGGTTTCACAGACCAAAAGAACAAGAGACCAAGAAGATATAACCAAAATGATCATGCAACAGGGGGAAGTGAGCAGATTTAATGGGAAAATGACTAGGAATTTGGGAATAACTCATGAAAAATGTTAAGTATGAGGGGGTTTATCCCTGTATGCATAATCATTCAACCATAATTTGTTATTGACTTCAAGGAGAAAATTTTAATGGACTTTCTCTTTTAACTCTCAATGGATGAAGAAATGGAAAGCAGAAGCGGGAGGTAACCAATTTATTCATAAGACAACAGTGAAAGCAGATAACAAATCCAATCATGATTTCAAGGGGGACATCGTAACAATTGTGTAAGCTTGATTGTTATTGACTAGCAATACCTTGCATGAGTGTCACTGTGGAAGAACTGATCCATCTTATTCTTGACCAAAATTAAACTAAAAAGATGAAAAACAATAAAAGTCATGATAGAAATGGAACTGCAAAATTTAAAATAACAGAAATAAAATGACAGAATTGCAAAAAGAATAACGAAAACTATTAAATAAAAGAATAATTTAAACTACTGTAAAAGAAGAATTGAAAAGAAGTAATGAAAATGAAAATAGAACTAGACTACTAATATACAGAAAAACCAAACAGCGTTAAAACTTTTCAAGTTGGTTCCACGTAGCGTTTTAAGTGAGAACCGTTAGTGTTGTAGGAAAACAATCGCTCTTGTAAATATTTTAGAATGTAAGAGTTTGTACCCATGACAAAATAAATATTGAAAGGACCCAACCGTAATTCTTGAAACTTCGAGACAATTGATAGTCCTTTAGAGTACAGGATTAGATCATCAAGATAGATATGAATAATAATGCGAATCAAATCATCAAAAGATATTTGCATAGGCCTTTTAAAAGTGGCACTTGCATTAGATAATCCAGAAGGCATATGTTCATAAGTCAAGGTGCCCCAATGAGTAATAAAGGTGGTTTTATATTTATCTTTCCTTTTTACCTTGATTCGATTGTAACCTGAAAAGTCGTCAAGTATGGACATCATCTGTGACCTTGCAACTTGCTGCAAAATCATTTCCATATTAGGGAGAGGAAAGTGATCTTTTACAATAGCCCGATTTAATGCACAAAAATCAACGCATAATCTGATTTGACCAATTGTTTTCTGAACAAGAACTAAATTGGAAACCCATTTAGAATACTTGATAGGAAAGATGATTCTGGATTTCAAGAGCTTTTCCAACTCATTTCGAATAGTTTCCTCTAGTGCAAGGTTAATAGGTATTTTCTTTTGTCTAAATGGTTTTATGCCTTCCTTCATGGGAATGGCATGTTGTATAAGAGAGGGATCAAAACCACGAATATCCTCATAAGACCAAACAAAATCATCTTGAAATTTTCCAAGCAGCTTGGCAAACTGCATCTTCTCTTCATCAGAACATTGGGCACCTATTTTGACATTCTTTGGAGACTCGGGTGTCCCAATGTTCAAGGAGATGGTTTCACCCACCTTCCTTTTCGACTCCTATTATTTATGTTTCTCCTTATTTCCTACATCACTCGATGAAAATGAACTCTCTAAAGGATTAAAGCCTTTAGGAATCTTTTTATCTTCCATGGATATAATTTCCTTGGGCTTATGGGGTTCATTTTGAATGAAAGCACATATGCTCTCATTGCTAGGGAATACCTTCCATGATTTTATATTGTTAGGGATATGTGGACGATATAGAGATTGAAAAGTATAATCGGGTCTGTGTGGCAGAAGTTTCCGATTAGGAGAAGCTACAAAAACAGCTAACCGATCAGCCATTGAGTTCAATTCCCTCTTGACATGAGTAATGTTGAAAGATAATAGGTTCGAGATAAGTGTAAAAACATTTTGGGTGTATCGTTTCATCAAATTGTTGCTAGGAGAGTATATCTTACATACAATGTTCACAACAAGCTCATAATTTCCAAAAACTATAAGTTGACCACAACCTAGATTATAGACATTTTCAATGCCTAATAGTAAATCTTCGAATTCAGTGACATTTTTTTTGCAAGAAATCTCCAACCTATAAGGAAAGTTATGAATTTTCTCCATGGGAGAGTACAAGATAATTCCAGTTTCATTTCCCTCATTAGACCATGAACCATCAAAGTTCATGTGCCACATACTGTCGTCTAAGTCAATTTTTTCCAAGGGAATGCTATCCTCCTCGACAAAGATGGAATACACCCCTATTTCCTCCTCGATATAATTCACATTAGGTTGTGGAATACTCTCTATGTAAGGTGAAATCCTTCCCTCTCTAAGGACAATGATGTTTTTACCCTCTCGAGGAATGGATAAGTGTGTCCCGTCGAGTGAGAGGTATCCACCTGTCAAGGCTTTCCAATCTATTCCCAAGATGATTGAGTAATTTCTTACTAGCATATCAATTACCTAAATATTAACGGTTGTCCTTATTTCAGGGTGTGTGCACAAAACCAAGGTCACATCTTTGATCTCACCTATGGTTTTTTTTTTTAAGAATATTATAAGAGAGAATGCTTCTAGCATTTTCATTTGTACAAGACAATCCTAGATCTTCCATAATAATCTTTGACATTACACTTGGGCCCGAACCGCTGTCAATGAGGCAACAATGGGCGATCTAATACATAATTTTTACAGAAATATAAAAAGGGGGATTTTTTTATAGGGTATCTAAAGTTATGTACACCTACTTTATTTATAGACGAATCCTCTTCGTTTACCTCTTCAGAGAGGTTGGATACAACATAATCCTTTCCTTCCATGAGTTGTTTTAGATGCCTCTATTGTTCATGGACGACAACCATGTCCATAAGGGTTGCATCTTCTTTGATGTTGGACAATTGATTTAGGATATTCTATTTGGAAGAGGGGACAGGGGAAATAATTCATTGACTATTAGGAACCTTAGGAACCTTAATAGTAACAGCTGGTGAGGATGAGATCGAGCTAGAACAACTGCGGGGAGGATCATATTTTCCTTTGGGAGCATAGGATGTGTTCCTAGTATTGATGATCATGATATCTTCTGGCTCTGCAAAATCTAGGAAAGTGATGGTAGTTTCTGGTATTTTACCAAAGATCTTATCTTTGGCACTCTTCTTTGCCTCACATGTGTTTTCCTCGTGGTGTTCCTCGCAAAAGTTACACCAACTCTGAGGCATGATAGCTTTAGGATGAAAATTATTTTTGCTTGGATTTCTAAAGGGGGGTGAAGAAGAGGATGAAGCTCTAGGGGTGAGAGGGGAGAAATTTCCCTTTCACTCATATTCTATCATATGATTATTCATGTCTTGTACAAGCTGTAAGAGGCTGGACATGTATGTGTGTTTAACTGATTCTCCTTGAGGAATACCTATTCTTTCGAGTTGTTCTTCATACTTTAAACATGTATGCAGAGTGGAACCGAGGTTATCAATGTCTTTTTCCTCAAGCCTATGACGATAAGGGGAAGGTAATACATTATAATAATGCATGAAAACGGCTTGGTTATGAGTTCGAATGAGTTCAGGGATTTGAATGTATAACTTAGTGAAACACAAGTTGAAGGACTTGATGGTCTCACCATCCTTATAGGCGATGATATTGTACTCTCGTAACTGCTTAGCTGGGCTTTTAGATTTCCCATAGGTGGATTTGAACCAATAGAATAACTCCTCCCAAGTAGATAGAATCTTAGGAGGAAGGTCAAAGAAATCGGCTGCAACCTTTCCTTCCAAGGAATCAACAAATAAGTGCATGCAAGTATCGTTGTCATTGGCTCCTATGTTGTGACAAGCATTAGAAAATTCCACCAGGTGTTCATTTGTAGTGATAATTTTATTTCTTGAAAACCTAGAAATATACTCTTTGAATTTAGGAAGTGGATGAGTAGCAGGTGCTAGGTTAAGAGGAGAGGAAACATACCATTTTGTGGTTGTAGCGTCTTTTTCAAATTGAAAAATCCCATACTTTTTAATGACTTTGGTGGGGTTTTTGGTAGATTGGACAGGGATATGGTGGTTATATAAGCTACCAATCACTGACGAAGTTGAATAGTGAGAGGAGGAAGCACTTCCAGTACTGCCAGAACCACCACTAGATTCCATCTTGTGTATGATAGGTAAGGGAGAAAAAGATGAATTGGATGAATCGGAAAAGGTTATCCTTAGAGCACTTTGTTGGGTTGATAACACAACATTCCTTCTTCATATTTCATCAATAGGATTAAGTTCAGGTGATAAGCCTCTTCTTCTCCTAGAAACATGAGTGTCTAAGGACATGAAAAGAAGATCAAAGCTGAAGGAAAAAGAAGGTTATTGTTGATTTCTAAGTTGTCTATGTCTAGCTTCCCAATGTTCTTGGGCACTAATGTCTCGTTCAATTGTTGTTGATGAATGATTAAGCTCAACCCGAGTACTAGCAATGTCTAAAATGGTGTTAAACAAATTCAAAGCAATGCTGGTCTGATCTTGAAGACCAAGCTCAATATTGGGCTTCCTTGCAACAGGTACAATCTTTAAGTGATAAAACAATAAAATAATCAATATCAGAAAAATAGATGTATTCGATGATAATCAAGCATAAAAATCAACCAGAGAGATATTCAAGATCTCTCCAGTATGGTCGCCAAATAAATGTTGAGGAAAAGATATGAATGATCTTACTCAAGCATTTTCAGATCTTACTTGGCTAAAGCAAGATAGATGGGAATATCACCCTATGTTTATAGCCATCAAAATTTGTATCCTAATTCACAAGTATTGATTACAAGTGCTTAGGATGATTTTTTTTATAAATGAAAGCTTGCTGGAAAATTCATTTTTTATGTAATTTTCTGAATATAACAGATGTTGAAATAAATATAGAGACAAAAGTAAAAATAGAAAGTCAATAATCAAAATAGATGATACATAAAGAAATCACTTATTCCATTCCAATTTATCAAAATAATCGTTCTCTTTACAAAATTCCCTTAGGAAGTTTTGGACCAAATTCAAACTTAGATGTCCCCGATGAGAACCATACAAAAGGACTTCTGACAGAAAGTAAAAAAAATGAACTTTAAAAGCTAGATCAACTTGCCACATATTGCTTCCCACTCGACTCTGCACAATAGCCTTTGTCAGTCATGAAATTTAGTTCACAAACAAACAAGTCTACACAAACTATCAAAGATAGATCAATTATGAAAAGAAAGTGTCTGAATGATGTAATTCAGCCTTGAATATTGTTGTCTACAATATGACCCTACTATCATAAAACATAATTAGGCTTCCACTAAATTAAATAATGAATAGAACTGAATTATCTCAACAAAACTCAAAAAATCATACCTTAGTATGCTTATCCTTCTATTCTCCCCTTGTTCCTCCTTTTCCTTTTGCCTTTAAGCAATTAGAATTAGTTGAAGTAGTTGAACCACTTCTTTAGTTAATTTAACTAAAATTAAACCAAATTTTTAGTTAAGGGGGGAAAGTAATAAAATCATAATAAGGGTTTTAAATAAATAATAACTAGTAGGTGGGACCCCTTGTGACTCCCTTTAGTTTTTTTTAACAAACATAACACAACTAGTTAATCAATCAAAACATCCCTCCTTGTGACTCCCATCATCTTCTCATAATTTGACAATTTATATCAGTGATAATTGAAATTATTTCCAAAAATATATTATCCATATATCCAAAAAAAGTGTGTTGTCCAAAATTTCAGAAGTCAACTGTTCTCACAATGAATAAATAAAAACACTTAAAAACCATATTTTCCACTATGGGAAGCACTATTTCCCTTGTTGTTCCTGTCACCCTTTGATCTCTTTGAAATTTCCTTAGGCTGTGTGGAGCCTTTAGGCCTAATCTCACTGATCACATGATAGAAATCATCTCTCAAATGCATGCAGGAGGACACAGATTTGGTGGAGTCATTTGAGGGTGAGGAGGTGGAAACTGTGACTTTTTCTTTTTCAAGGGCATGGTGGGCCTCGATTTTTAACCTTTTTCTTGCATGGGAAGACTGCACTGGTGAGTGGATAGGGGCATCTTGGACAATTTTATTAACAAGTGAAGGTGCAGGTAGAGACAAGTTAGGCCAACCACAATGTTCGGAGACTGTCAGGTGGACAATCTCTTTCCATTCATTGTTTTCAGGGATTTCAGGTTGTAGTGAGACATGAGGAGGCACTGAAATACCAGGGACATGTGGGGCTTAGAAGGGAGGCCTTTCTGGCCTAGGTTAGACCACTCCATGCCCAATCCAGTTAAAAAATCTAGCTTGGATAGCTGACCCAACTCTTGCGAGCATGCATCAAAGTGTATAGAGAACATTGTCCTTCTAGGGCCGCTGTTCCAAATTCCTCTTCCTCTGTTACCCCAGTCATGGCTACCTCTGCTAAAAAAGATCATTCCTATGTGCATTATTGATTAGAAAATAGTTTCTTCAACAACCATACATGACATCTCTTTCAAATATGAAACAAATATTGGCTCGAAAACACATCAGACTCGTGAAATCCAATCCATACAATTTTTTTAATACTTGTCAATGAGCAGGGGGTGAATAAGGGTTCTGGGACATGTGAGGGATTTCACTAAGCGAAAAGTGTTAAAATGAGGGGAGATAGATCATGATTACTGCTCACAAAACATCAAACAATCAACTGTATCATAAATCAAAAGAATATATCACTGTAATTCATCCTTGTGCGATCCTTTAACTATCAGAATACATAATTTATTTTAACTATAATTAAATTTTAAGAACATGGAGTGGATAGTGAATATGGGAAGGCGAGGGGACTTGTAGTGTGAGAAAAGTGAAATAATGGTAGGGAAAAGAACCAATATTGTTCGTAAAACCAATTAAGTAATCCATAAAAACAACTATGTATTCAATGCAAGAATATTGATACCAATTAACAATTTTTGTGTGTCAAAAACTATTCACTGTACCACATTACATTTTCCAAGCTGTCTCAATTAACAAAGTCTATATTCATACTCATAATCACTATGCCTTTCACATTCTTATTAAGAGAATACTTGTATCCTTTCATTTCTTTTCTTTTTATTTAAACAAAATCAAAAGGAACACACAGTCACTTTGCTTCATCTCTATCCAACATTTATTTCTATACAATATCAACCACTTCCCATAATTTGCAATTGCCCAAATCAAACATAGACACAGGTCTTTTCCTAAATGAACAGACGTTTCAAAACTTGCCCGATTTCGTTCTTTTGATAATATTAACCAATAAAACTTGAAATGAAACCATAATACAAAACCCTAGCTTCATTCTGATGGTTCAATAAAAAAATGCATGATGTCTCCTTAATCCATACATAGTAAACAATGAAGTCACAACCATCATTTTCCCTAACCTGTAATGATCTCGATCGGGGCTAATAAAACACACAACAACCACCAACTAACAATTGGCGGCACGTTGTAGGAAAACAACGATCCAATGCATAAAGAAAAGAGGCAACCCTATGATTGTACATTACCATTTACCACCAATCAACCAATTTAATAAAAAAAATGAGCTAGGTTATTGATGCAACTGTCATGCAAAAGGAGACAACCGCTTGGCTGTATACCAATTCTCATCCCCAATTACAACTTTCCAACAACTTGATCAAACAAAGATGAGATAATACTCAAAGCACTGCCATAACCAATTAACTAATCTGTGACAGTCAACAAGATATCCGACAAGAGTGTGAATAGTTAGCATTATCAAAATCGGGCTTTGTAACAATGAACGCAAGAAGTGATCAAGAGTTCGATTGGTCATAAAAACATAGAGAAGGTGGAGGTCCAACATATCAACAATAGGTAGAGACCCCTCGTAACAAGCATGATGGAACCATGAGGTTTCTTTATAACTCTTGGTTTGTGTAATAGTGTGACAGTTCAACACCGGGTAGGGTAGGAAATGATGTAGAGGAGAAACGATTTCTCACTGGACAATAACAAATATCAAGAACACACATAGGCATAACCATCACACATTTCTCAAGGGATGAACCAATTTATACAAATTCCAGTGGAACTGCAGACCTGAGGTGTCACCAACAACCCTAAAGCATACATCTTGGCATAATGGCCATCCCATAACCAACTCATCAATTCAAATACTACAAAAATAATCCCACAACCAGGTGAATAACCCACGAATGTGGCTCTGGAAGATACATAGTGACCAAAAGGTAGTTCGAAAAACTATATAGCAACCCCATAGCAACTTGAATACCACCAGACATAGACACCATAACTATGAGGGAGTGACCAACAAGGCCAAACAGAGAAAAACCCTCCAACAAATGACCCATAACTTCTTAATACAACATAGATCCATCATAGTTTTCACCACACAGAACAATCAACAAAATCATAACTTCAACAAACCAATTATTTCATTTCCAAAACGAATAACCACATAGTCATTCCAGAGAGAAGACCCACACGTTTACACAGTTTCCAATCTCAAGAAAACACAAACTAACACATTACTGAGCCATCATTCATTTCATACAAAGAGAAAAATTCATAAATGGGAGAAAAGAACCATACCTATAACCAATGGAGTTTAACAAGGGTGAGTTGTTCGAGCAGTTCCTCCCAGGTTTGAATCTCAGAGATTAACCACCATCAAAACCAAATGAAACAATAACCATTCTAGGGTGATGACCCGATGGGAGAAGTATGGAGTGACATGCATTTACTGTACGTCTCTTCTATATTCCTCACATTCAATTTTGTAGTACACGCCAGCCAGCCAAAAATCATCCATTAACCATGCCATTAATTCCATACATTGAAACTTGTGACCTATTGCTTTCCAATTTCGCCACCCAATATCCATATTAAACATTTCCAAAAACCATACCATACCAAACGCAACAAATGTAACTAAAATATAATTCACATAGCCACTAACCATTGCAAGTTAGGATTAATACCAACTTATTTTCATTTCATTTGCACATAACCCCTTAACATAGCATATTATAGTCCCTTTTTCTTTGGATTTTTTTTTTATAAGTCTCTTTCCATTTCCTTTGTTTTAAGTTGTTACTAACATATGTCTTGTGCAGGTGTAGCTAGGTAATGATCATGGTGATTCATCGAATGTAACAACTGTAGTATATGCCACTCATAACATAGAATCAGAGCTTAGAAAAAGGGAACATCACATAAAATGCATTATCCACATGCCATTATGTCAAAAATAAAACCAAGACTGCATCATCAACCATATAATACCTTGTAAGAAGTATCGAAACAACAACATGAAAAGTGTGATATGACTATCTCCGAGCCTCTAGTCTACAAGGGGATCCCACCTACTAGTATTATATCTTATTAGCATAGTTTAAATAATAGGCTTTAGCAATACTTTGCAGGCGAAATTCCTCGTTGCGATTTTTATCGTCTAATTGGAGGTAAATAAGACTTCCATTAGTATCATAGTTGGGTTCCAGAGTACGATGAGCCCTCTCGTAGCCCTTTTTGCATCAATTTCGACAAGATTATCTTGTTTCCATCATTTTTTAAGAATTTGAGAAGCTTCCTCTCCCGCGCATTTAGTTTCTTACAAAAGAAGAATCTCTATTTGTTCCTTCATTATCCTTTCTCGGAGAATCCTTGTTTGCTTCTTGCATTGAGACACCTTATATTCTAGGATAACATCTTCATGAAGACGATGATAGTTGGAGCTATCCGATATCAGATGGATCTGGCCCGAGTTCATTAGGAAATTGCTCACATCTTGAATGAGTTGATGTTTTTGTTTTCTTCCTCTTTGTTTGTCATCTTTTGTGGATTTGCGCTGATATTTCGAGCTTCCCTTCTATATTCTAAGATTTGAATTAGCACAGATTGATCCTCCTATTGTTGAGTTGCACAAAACTTTGTGGACTTTGCGTAGCTGATCTAGAGATATAATGTAGAGTTGTTGTTTTCGGTAGGGTTGTTCTAGGTGTTCCATATCTATTCCTGGGAGCTCCTGATCTTCCAGATCTATGTCAGGGTCTTCTATTTCTGGAGAGCCCTAGACTTATGATGGGATTGAGGTGTTTGTCAGGGGGTCGGAGGGAGAGGTGGGATTTTTTGAATTCACAACCATCATTTTCCCTAACCTGTAATGATCCCGATCGGGGCTAATAAAACACACAACAACCACCAACTAACAATTGGCAGCATGTTGTAGGAACACAACGATCCAATGCATAACAAAAAGAGGCAACCCTATGATTGTACATTACAATTTACCACCAATCAACCAATTTAATAAAAAAAATGAGCTAGGTTATCGATGCAACTGTAATACAAAAGGAGACAACCCCTTGGCTGTATACCAATTCTCATCCCCAATTACAACTTTCCAACAACTCGATCAAACAAAGATGAGATAATACTCAAAGCATTGTCATAACCAATCAACTAATCTGTGACAATCAACAAGATATTTGACAAGAGTGTGAATAGTTAGTGTTATCAAAATCGAGCTTTATAACAATGACCACAAGAAGTGATCAAGAGTTCGATTGGTCATCAAAAGATAGAGAAGGTGGAGGTTGAACATATCAACAATAGGCAGAGACTCCTCGTAACAAGCACACTGGAACCACAAGGTTTCTTTATAACTCTTGGTTTGTGGAATAGTGTGATAGTTCAACACCGGGTAGGGTAGGAAACGATGTCAGAGGAGAAACGATTTCTCACATGACAATAAAAAATATCAAGAACACACATAGGCATAACCATCATGCCTTTCTCAAGGGAGGAACAAATTTATAAAAATTCCAGTGGAAATGCAGACCTGGGGTATCACCAACAACCCTAAAGCATACATCTTGGCATAATGGCCATCCCATAACCAACTCATCGATGCAAATACTACAAAACAAATCCCACGACCAGGTGAATAACCCATGAATGTGGCTCTAGAAGATACATAGTGACCAAAAGGTAGTTCGAAAACCTATACAACAACCCCATGACAACCTGAATTCCACCAAACATAGTCACCATAACTATGAGGGAGCGACTAGCAAGGCCAAATGGAGAAAAACCCTCCAACAAAATACCCATAAATTCTTAATACAACATAGATCCATCATATTTTTCACCACACAGAACAATCAACAAAATCATAACTTCAACAAACCAATTATTTCATTTCCAAAACGAATAACCACACAGTCATTCCAGAGAGAAGACCCACACGTTTACACAATTGCCAATCTCAGGAAAAAACAAACTAACACATTACCTAGCCATCATTCATTTCATACACAGAGCAAAATTCATGGATGGGAGAAAATAACCATACCTATAACCAATGGCGTTTAACAAGGGTGAGTTTTTCGAGAGGTTCCTCCCAGGTTTGAATCTCAAAGCTTAACCACCATCAAAACCAAATGAAACAATAACCATTCTAGGGTGACGACCTGATGGGAGAAGTATGGAGTGACATGCATTTACTGTACGTCTCTTATATCTTCCTCACATTCAATTTTTTAGTACACGCCATCCAACAAAAAATCATCCATTAACCATGCCATTAATTCCATACATTGAAACTTGCAACCTAATGCTTTCCAATTTCGCCACCCAATATCCATATTAACCATTGCCAAAAACCATACCATACCAAATGCGCCCAATGTAACTAAAATATAATTCACATAGCCACTAACCATTGCTAGTTAGGATTAATACCAGCTTCTTTTCATTTCATTTTCACATAACCCCTTAACATAGCATAGTATAGTCCCTTTTTCTTTGGAAATGTTTTTTTTATAAGTCTCTTTCCATTTCCTTTGTTTTAAGTTGTTACTAGCATATGTCTTATGCAGGTGTAGCCAGGTAATGATCATGGTGATTCATCGAATGTAAAACCTATAGTATATGCCACTCATAACATAGAATCAGAGCTTAGAAAAAGGGAACATCACATAAAATGAATTATCCACCTGCCATTATGTCAAAAATAAAACCAAGAATGCATCATCAACCATATAAGACCTTGTAAGAAGTATCAAAACAACAACATTAAAAGTGTGATATGACTATCTCCGATTCTCTAGTCTACAAGGGGATCCCACCTACTGGTATTATATCTTATTAGCGTAGTTTAAATAATAGGCTTTAGCAATACTTTGTAGGTGAAATTCCTCGTTGCAATTTTTATCGTCAACACTCTGCTCAAACCTTTTACCCATGAGGTAGTGTCTCCATTTCCTCAGTGCATGCACTATGGCTACCAACCCCAAATCATGAGTGGCATAGTGTATTGCATGCTCCTTCAACTTCCTTGATTAATAACATACAACAAACCCATTTTAACTGAGGACTCCACCAAGTCCTTCTTTACATGCATCTGTGCATACAATGAAGTCTTCATTTGGATCTGCAATCCTTAAA
>ML780537.1:369093-421970 GCA_009831015.1 Picea engelmannii | reverse complement strand
GTATGCAAATTAAATCATATACACATAGAAAATCTTACAAAAAATTATATATATAACTTAAAACAGACAGATACATTATGTAAATGCACAGATTTATACAGAAATAATAGTAAACATATACATGCAACATAGACAGGAAATGCCCATAAATATAATACAAAAATAATAATGCAACATATAAATTAACACACAATTGACACTTATCTTAGTAATAATATCACCAATTGCGTGCAGACCTTCCACAAACCTCCCAGCCTTAGACCACACTGCTCATCACTCTCAGCAGTGGGTCACCCCCAAGTTGGGACTAAACTCCACCCGGGTAAAGGGATTCCTAACCAGATTGACGTATCTCAGACAACATGAAAGACTCTATCATAGGTGCCACTCAAACTAACAACCTACTGTCCCTCATTCCCCACATGCCCGTCCCACCCCAAGAAGTGTGCCCCTTCTCTGCTCAACAGTCCCTCAACTGCCCCACTTCCCTTCCAGGGCTTCAACAACAGGCCAGACAGGCCAGGCAGGAAGTCTTAGAGCCTTGTCGCTGCAGTTTAGCAACTTTGATAAATCAATTCCCAACAATTCTCTCACCTAGAGAGAAATCACTCACAATCCTGACAACCCACCTCTTCAGTATCCCATGGGCCTGACAACCTGCTTCTTAAGTCCATCTCCCAAGCTAACCAGGTACAAAAACATGTATGGGTATAGATACAAGTTCAGGTACAGGGACAATAACATAAAGGTATGGAGGACAACTCAATGAGTGAGTGAATGATGATGAAATGATTGAATGAATGATGGGAAAATGAACTAAGTCCAAACTATATGTATGGATGTTAACAAATTGACACTTGTCATGTTGGGAGCTACTTTGGCCCACTTGTCCCCATCCTTAGAACTTAGGATAAAATAATTATCCATACTTTATACTTTAAGGAATATTAATATAATATTCCTTTTTGGATTAATCTCCCTAGCTTAGCCATTTTCCTTAACTTTTATCCCCCCCTTTCCCTAACTAGTGGAGTTTATTCCCCCATACTCTTTTATCGTGGTCAGTCTACACGTAACGATGTATTATATTAATCATGAGACATATACAAAAATAGGCTCACTGGCCTTTAACATCTAGGCCCTCTGGCCTAATAAAAAACATAAGCGTCCTAGCTTATAATAACTAGCTCACAAGCCTATAAACAAAACATATACAAAAAATCTCCTTGCCTTCAATATCGCACACACTCAAATTTGTTGCACGCGGTATCATGGAATGTGTACACTTCATCATTTTACTGCGTAGTACATGTGCGCACTATACAATGGAAGGTGCATACAAAAAAATGATATCAAACAACTCACCATCTTAAGTAAATTTACATTTACATTTACAATTGGGTTCAGCCTAGGGGTATTACAATCCCCTCCCCTTATTTATGCACTGTCCTCAGTGCATTATGTACACATCTACAACCAACACTTCAAAAATCCTTAAAAATATGCAGGTATTCTGCCCGCATTGCATCCTCATTCTCCCAAGTAGCGTCCTCAAGACCGTACCAAGTCCATTGGAACTTTACAATCCCTATGGCTTGATTCCAAAGCTATTTGATTTTCCAGTCCAAAATGTGTACCGAATGTACTTGTAAAGCATCTTCTTGCTCCACCTGAATCACATTCCAATCAATAACATGATTAGCATTAGGTATATATTTCTTGAGCAATGATACATGGAATACACTATGAACAGACATAGATGCAGGCAATGTAATCATATAAGCTACTGGACCAATCCTTTCTAGGATTTCAAATGGTCCACAATATCTAGCTGCCAACTTGGAACAATTTCCCAACTTCAGTGAACTTTTGTTGGCCTTCACTTTCAAGAATACATGGTCCCCCACTTTAAATTCCCTGTGAGTTATTCCCTTATCAACATAGCATTTCTACCTTTCTTGGGAAGCCATTAAATTTTGTTTTATTTTCAACATTTTCTCCTCCATTTCCCCGAGTAAATCTGGCCCAACCACTGGTCTATCTGTTGGGTTATCCCAACTTACCGATGTGTTGCACCTTCTTCCATAAAGTGCCTCAAATGGGCTCATCTTTAGAGATGTTTGGTACCCATTGTTATAAGAAAACTCTACTAAGTGTAGGTAGCCTTCCCAATTTGATGGTTTATCCATCACATACATCCTCAACATATCCTCAATCGCTTGATTCACCCTCTCTGTTTGTCCATCTGATTATGGATGATATGTTGTACTAATCCCTTGAATAATCCCAATTTGTTGTACTAATATTCAAATTTGTTACAAATCCCTTCCAAAAATTTGATGTAAATTTTGGATATCTGTCAGACACAATTGTCTTGGGTATACCATGTAATCGAGAAATTTCTCTCATATAAACATCAACAATGTTGGCTTCCTTGTGAGTGAGATTTATTGGAATAAAATGGGTAGCTTTAGTAAGCTTATCCACCACTACCATGATATAATCATGTTGCTAGTTTGTTCTAGGAAGTTTGGTGATGAAATCCATTATTAAAACTTCCCATTTCCACTCAGGAATGGGTAATGGATGTAGAAAACCAGTTGGGTGTCTATGCTCAGCCTTTACCTTTTGACATTCCAAATATTTGGCAATAAAATCAACAACTTCTTTCTTCATTCCTGGAAAATAATATTGGCACTTGACAACTGTAATAGTTTTCTGATAACCTAAGTGCCCAACATAAGGCACATTATGCATTTCTCTCAATATCAGATTTTTCAATTCCTGAGAATTTGGTACGTAAATTTTTCCCCTATACATGATAATTTCATCATTATCTAGCTTATATTCTTCAATTTTCTGCTGCAAAATACTTTGCTGTAATTTTGCCACTAATTCCTTGTATTGCAAATCTGATTTTGCAGCCTCCAAAATTCTGTCTTTCAAATCTGATTGGTACATGCTAATGGTTGTAACATGCAACTCATGAAATCTTCTGCTGAGTGCATTAGCCACTTTGTTTTCTTTCCTCTTGATATTAGTTATATCAAAGTCATATTCACTTAGAAATTCTAACCATTTTCTTTTCCTAGCATTTAGAGTTGGCTCATCAAATAAATATTTCAGACCATTATGGTATGTCCTCAGTGTTGAGGAAAAGATATGAATGATCTTACTCAAGCATTTTCATATCTTACTTGGCTAAAGCAAGATAGACGAGAATATTACCCTATGTTTATATACATGACAATTTATATCCTAATTCACAAGTATTAATTACAATTGCTTAGGCTGATTTTTTTTTATAATGAAAGCTTGCTGGAAAATTTATTTTTTATGTAATTTTCTGAATGAATGAATTAGTCTTGCAATGAATTAAAGAATGAATGAAAACTGAATTATCTCAACAAAACTCAAAAAATAGACCTTAGTATGCTTCTCCTTCTATTCTCCCCTTATTCCTCCTTTTCCTTTTGACTTTAAACAATTAGAATTAATTGAAGTAGTTGAACCACTTCTTTAGTTAAGTTAACTAAAATTCAACCAACCTTTTAGTTAAGGGGGAAAAGTAATAAAATCATAATAAGGGTTTTAAATAAATAATAACTAGTAGGTGGGACCCCTTGTGACTCCCTTTAGTTTTTTTTAACAAACATAATACAACTAGCTAATCAATCAAAACATCCCTCCTTGTGAATCCCATCATCTTATCAAAATTCTACAATTTATATCAATGATAATTCAAATTATTTCCAAAAATATATTATCCATATATCCAAAAAAAAGTGTGTTATCCAAAATTTCAGAAGTCAAATGTTCTCACGATGAATAAATAAAAACACTTAAAACCCATATTTGCCACTCTGAGAAGCAATCTTTCCCTTGTTGTTGTTGTCACCCTTTGATCTCTCTGAATTTTCCTTAGGCCGTGTGGAGCCTTTAGGCCTAATCTCACTGATCACATGAGAGAAATCATCTCTCAAATGGATGCGGGAGGACATGGATTTGGCAGATTCATTTGAGGGTGAGGAGGGGGAAACAACAACTTTTCCTTTGTCAAGGGAATGGTGGACCTCAATTTTTAACCTTTTTCTTGCATGGGAAGACTGTACTGGTGAGTGGAAAGGGGCATCTTGGATAATTTGATTAACATGTGGAGGTGTAGGTAGAGACAAGTTAGGCCAACCACAATGTTGGGAGACTGTCGAGTGGAAAATATCTTGCCATTCGTCGTTTTTAGGGATTTCAGGTTGTAGTGAGACATGAGGAGGCAATAGAATAGCATGGACATGTGGGGCTTGGAAGGGAGGCCTTTCTGGCCTAGGTTGGACCACTCCTTGCCCAATGCAGTTAAAAAATCAATCTTGGAATAGTTGGCCCAACTCTTGCAAGTCTGCATGAAAGTGTATAGAAAACCTTGGCCTTCTAGGGCCCCTGTTCCAATTTTCTCTTCCTTTGTTACCCCGACCATGGCTACCTCTGCTGAAAAAGCTCATTCTTGTATGCATTATTTATTAGAAAATAGTTTCTTCAACAACCATACATGACATCTCTTTCAAATATGAAACAAATATTGGCTTGGCAACACATTGGACTCATGCAATCCAATCCATACAAATCGTTTAATACTTGTCAATGAGAAGGGGGTGAATAAGGGTTTTGGGACATGTGAGGGATTGTATTGAGTGAAAAGTGTTAAAATGAGGGGGGATAGATCATGATTACTGCTCAAAAAACATCAAACAATCAATTGTATCATAAATCAAAAGAATATATCACTTTAATTCATCCCTGTATGATCCTTTAACTGTCATAATACTGAATTTATCTTAACTATAATTAAATTTTAAGAAAACAGAGTGGATAGTGAATATGGGAAGGTGAGCGGAATTGTATTGTGCGAAAAGTGAAATAATGGTAGGGAAAAGAACCAATGTTGTTCGTAAAACCAATTAAGTAATCCATAAAAAAAACTTTGTATTCAATGCAAGAATATCGATACCAATTAACAATTTGTGTGTGTCAAAAACTGTTCATTGTCCCACATTCCATTTTCCAAAGTTTCTCAATTAACACAGTCTATATTCATACTCAGAATCACTATTCCTTTCACATTCTTGTTAAGAGAATACTTGTATCCTTTCATTTCTTTTCTTTTTATTTAAACGAAATCAAAAGGAACACACAGTCACTTTGCTTCATCTCTGTCCAACATATATTTCTATAAAATATCAACCACTGTCCATAATTTGCAATTTCCCAAATCAAACATAGACATAGGTCTTTTCCTAAATCATCAGACTTTTTAAAACTTGCGCGATTTCATTCTTTTAATAATATTAACCAATACAACTTGCAATGAAACCATAATACAAAACCTCAGCTTCATTATGATGGTGCAATAAAAAAATGCACGATGTCTCCTTAATCCATACACAACAAACAATGAAGTCACAACCATCATTTTCCCTAACATGTAATGATCCTAATCAGGGATAATAAAACACACAGCGACCACCAACTAACAATTGACACCATGTTGTAGGAACACAACGATCCAATGCATAACGAAAAGAGGAAACCCTCTGACTGTATGTTACCATTTACCACCAATCAACCAATTGATGCAGCTGTCATACAAAAGGAGACAACCCCTTGGTTGTATACCAATTTTCATCCCCAATTACAACTTTCCAACAACTCGATCAAATAGAGACAAGATAATACTCAAAGAACTGTCATAACCAACCAACTAATCTGTGACAGTCAACAATATATTCGACAAGAGTGCAAATAGTTGGGGTTATCAAAATCGGTCTCTGTAACAATGAACACAAGAAGTGATCAAGAGTTCGCTTGGTCATAAAAACATAGAGAAGATGGAGGTTGAACATATCAAAAATAGGCAAAGACCCCTCACAACAGGCACGGTGGAACCACGTGGTTTCTTTGTAACTCTAAGGACTGCTCACTGGATAGTAAAAAATATCAAGAACACACATAGGCATAAACCTCGTGCTTTTTTGAAGGGAAGAACCAATTTATAACAATGCCAGTGGAAATGCAGACCCAAGGTATCACCGACAACCCTAAATCATACATCTTGGCGTAATGGCCATCCCATAACCAACTTGTCGATGCCAATACCACAAAAATAAGCCCACAACCAGGTGAATAACCCACGACCGTGGCTCTGGAAGATACACAGTGACCAAAAGGTAGTTTGAAAACATATACAACAACCCCATAGTAACCTGAATACCACCGGACATAGTCACCATAACTGTGAGGGAGTGGCCAGCAAGGCCAAATGGAGAAAAACCCTCTAACAAAATACCCATAGATTCTTAAAACAATAGAGATCCATCACAATTTTCAACACACAAAACAATCAATGAAATCATAGCTTCAACAAACCAATTCTTTCATTTGCAAAACAAATAACCACACAGTCATTCCAGAGAGAATACCCACACATTTACACAGTTTCCAATATCAGGAAAACACAAGCTAACACATTACCGAGCCATCATTCATTTCATATACAGAGAAAAATTCATGGATGGGCGAAAAGAATCATACCTGTAACCAATGGATTTTAACAAGGGCGAGCAGGTCAAGAAGTTCCTCCCAGGTTTGAATCTCAGAGCTTAACCACCATCAAAACCAAATGAAACAATAATCATGCTAGGGTGACAAAGCGATGGGAGAAGTATGGAGTGACGTGCATTTACTGCACATCACTTCCATCTTCCTCACATTCAATTTCGTAGTACACGACAATCAACCAAAAACCATCCATTAACCATGTCATTAATTCAATACATTGAAATTTGCAACCTATTGCTTGCCAATTTCGCCACCCAATATCCATATTAGCCATTGCCAAAATCCATACCATACCAAATGCGCCCGATATAACTCAAATATAATTTACATAGCCACTAACCATTTCTAGTTAGGATTAATACTAACTTATTTTCATTTCATTTGCACATAACCCCTTAACATAGCATAGTATAGTCCCTTTTTCTTTGGATTTTTTTTGTTATAAGTCTCTTTCCATTTCCTTTGTTTTAAGTTGTTACTAACATATGTCTTGTGCAGGTGTATCTAGGTAATGATCATAGTGATTCATCGAATGTAACAACTGTAGTATATGCCACTCATAACATAGAATCAGAGCCTATAAAAAGGGAACATCACATAAAATGTATTATCCACCTGCCATTATGTCAAAAACAAAACCAAGACTGCATCATCAACCATATAAGACCTTGTAAGAAGTATCGAAAAAACAACATGAAAACTGTGATATGACTATCTCTGAGCCTCTAGTCTACAAGGGGATCCCACCTACTAGTATTATATCTTATTAGCATAGTTTAAATAATAGGATTTAGCAATACTTTGCGGGCGAAATTGCTCGTTGCGATTTTTATTGTCAACAAACTGGCGATTCCACAGGGATATTTGTTTCCAACAGATTAAGAACTCATAATATATGGTTTCACAGACCAAAAGAACAAGAGACCAAGAAGATATAACCAAAATGATCATGCAACAGGGGGAAGTGAGCAGATTTAATGGGAAAATGACTAGGAATTTGGGAATAACTCATGAAAAATGTTAAGTATGAGGGGGTTTATCCCTGTATGCATAATCATTCAACCATAATTTGTTATTGACTTCAAGGAGAAAATTTTAATGGACTTTCTCTTTTAACTCTCAATGGATGAAGAAATGGAAAGCAGAAGCGGGAGGTAACCAATTTATTCATAAGACAACAGTGAAAGCAGATAACAAATCCAATCATGATTTCAAGGGGGACATCGTAACAATTGTGTAAGCTTGATTGTTATTGACTAGCAATACCTTGCATGAGTGTCACTGTGGAAGAACTGATCCATCTTATTCTTGACCAAAATTAAACTAAAAAGATGAAAAACAATAAAAGTCATGATAGAAATGGAACTGCAAAATTTAAAATAACAGAAATAAAATGACAGAATTGCAAAAAGAATAACGAAAACTATTAAATAAAAGAATAATTTAAACTACTGTAAAAGAAGAATTGAAAAGAAGTAATGAAAATGAAAATAGAACTAGACTACTAATATACAGAAAAACCAAACAGCGTTAAAACTTTTCAAGTTGGTTCCACGTAGCGTTTTAAGTGAGAACCGTTAGTGTTGTAGGAAAACAATCGCTCTTGTAAATATTTTAGAATGTAAGAGTTTGTACCCATGACAAAATAAATATTGAAAGGACCCAACCGTAATTCTTGAAACTTCGAGACAATTGATAGTCCTTTAGAGTACAGGATTAGATCATCAAGATAGATATGAATAATAATGCGAATCAAATCATCAAAAGATATTTGCATAGGCCTTTTAAAAGTGGCACTTGCATTAGATAATCCAGAAGGCATATGTTCATAAGTCAAGGTGCCCCAATGAGTAATAAAGGTGGTTTTATATTTATCTTTCCTTTTTACCTTGATTCGATTGTAACCTGAAAAGTCGTCAAGTATGGACATCATCTGTGACCTTGCAACTTGCTGCAAAATCATTTCCATATTAGGGAGAGGAAAGTGATCTTTTACAATAGCCCGATTTAATGCACAAAAATCAACGCATAATCTGATTTGACCAATTGTTTTCTGAACAAGAACTAAATTGGAAACCCATTTAGAATACTTGATAGGAAAGATGATTCTGGATTTCAAGAGCTTTTCCAACTCATTTCGAATAGTTTCCTCTAGTGCAAGGTTAATAGGTATTTTCTTTTGTCTAAATGGTTTTATGCCTTCCTTCATGGGAATGGCATGTTGTATAAGAGAGGGATCAAAACCACGAATATCCTCATAAGACCAAACAAAATCATCTTGAAATTTTCCAAGCAGCTTGGCAAACTGCATCTTCTCTTCATCAGAACATTGGGCACCTATTTTGACATTCTTTGGAGACTCGGGTGTCCCAATGTTCAAGGAGATGGTTTCACCCACCTTCCTTTTCGACTCCTATTATTTATGTTTCTCCTTATTTCCTACATCACTCGATGAAAATGAACTCTCTAAAGGATTAAAGCCTTTAGGAATCTTTTTATCTTCCATGGATATAATTTCCTTGGGCTTATGGGGTTCATTTTGAATGAAAGCACATATGCTCTCATTGCTAGGGAATACCTTCCATGATTTTATATTGTTAGGGATATGTGGACGATATAGAGATTGAAAAGTATAATCGGGTCTGTGTGGCAGAAGTTTCCGATTAGGAGAAGCTACAAAAACAGCTAACCGATCAGCCATTGAGTTCAATTCCCTCTTGACATGAGTAATGTTGAAAGATAATAGGTTCGAGATAAGTGTAAAAACATTTTGGGTGTATCGTTTCATCAAATTGTTGCTAGGAGAGTATATCTTACATACAATGTTCACAACAAGCTCATAATTTCCAAAAACTATAAGTTGACCACAACCTAGATTATAGACATTTTCAATGCCTAATAGTAAATCTTCGAATTCAGTGACATTTTTTTTGCAAGAAATCTCCAACCTATAAGGAAAGTTATGAATTTTCTCCATGGGAGAGTACAAGATAATTCCAGTTTCATTTCCCTCATTAGACCATGAACCATCAAAGTTCATGTGCCACATACTGTCGTCTAAGTCAATTTTTTCCAAGGGAATGCTATCCTCCTCGACAAAGATGGAATACACCCCTATTTCCTCCTCGATATAATTCACATTAGGTTGTGGAATACTCTCTATGTAAGGTGAAATCCTTCCCTCTCTAAGGACAATGATGTTTTTACCCTCTCGAGGAATGGATAAGTGTGTCCCGTCGAGTGAGAGGTATCCACCTGTCAAGGCTTTCCAATCTATTCCCAAGATGATTGAGTAATTTCTTACTAGCATATCAATTACCTAAATATTAACGGTTGTCCTTATTTCAGGGTGTGTGCACAAAACCAAGGTCACATCTTTGATCTCACCTATGGTTTTTTTTTTTAAGAATATTATAAGAGAGAATGCTTCTAGCATTTTCATTTGTACAAGACAATCCTAGATCTTCCATAATAATCTTTGACATTACACTTGGGCCCGAACCGCTGTCAATGAGGCAACAATGGGCGATCTAATACATAATTTTTACAGAAATATAAAAAGGGGGATTTTTTTATAGGGTATCTAAAGTTATGTACACCTACTTTATTTATAGACGAATCCTCTTCGTTTACCTCTTCAGAGAGGTTGGATACAACATAATCCTTTCCTTCCATGAGTTGTTTTAGATGCCTCTATTGTTCATGGACGACAACCATGTCCATAAGGGTTGCATCTTCTTTGATGTTGGACAATTGATTTAGGATATTCTATTTGGAAGAGGGGACAGGGGAAATAATTCATTGACTATTAGGAACCTTAGGAACCTTAATAGTAACAGCTGGTGAGGATGAGATCGAGCTAGAACAACTGCGGGGAGGATCATATTTTCCTTTGGGAGCATAGGATGTGTTCCTAGTATTGATGATCATGATATCTTCTGGCTCTGCAAAATCTAGGAAAGTGATGGTAGTTTCTGGTATTTTACCAAAGATCTTATCTTTGGCACTCTTCTTTGCCTCACATGTGTTTTCCTCGTGGTGTTCCTCGCAAAAGTTACACCAACTCTGAGGCATGATAGCTTTAGGATGAAAATTATTTTTGCTTGGATTTCTAAAGGGGGGTGAAGAAGAGGATGAAGCTCTAGGGGTGAGAGGGGAGAAATTTCCCTTTCACTCATATTCTATCATATGATTATTCATGTCTTGTACAAGCTGTAAGAGGCTGGACATGTATGTGTGTTTAACTGATTCTCCTTGAGGAATACCTATTCTTTCGAGTTGTTCTTCATACTTTAAACATGTATGCAGAGTGGAACCGAGGTTATCAATGTCTTTTTCCTCAAGCCTATGACGATAAGGGGAAGGTAATACATTATAATAATGCATGAAAACGGCTTGGTTATGAGTTCGAATGAGTTCAGGGATTTGAATGTATAACTTAGTGAAACACAAGTTGAAGGACTTGATGGTCTCACCATCCTTATAGGCGATGATATTGTACTCTCGTAACTGCTTAGCTGGGCTTTTAGATTTCCCATAGGTGGATTTGAACCAATAGAATAACTCCTCCCAAGTAGATAGAATCTTAGGAGGAAGGTCAAAGAAATCGGCTGCAACCTTTCCTTCCAAGGAATCAACAAATAAGTGCATGCAAGTATCGTTGTCATTGGCTCCTATGTTGTGACAAGCATTAGAAAATTCCACCAGGTGTTCATTTGTAGTGATAATTTTATTTCTTGAAAACCTAGAAATATACTCTTTGAATTTAGGAAGTGGATGAGTAGCAGGTGCTAGGTTAAGAGGAGAGGAAACATACCATTTTGTGGTTGTAGCGTCTTTTTCAAATTGAAAAATCCCATACTTTTTAATGACTTTGGTGGGGTTTTTGGTAGATTGGACAGGGATATGGTGGTTATATAAGCTACCAATCACTGACGAAGTTGAATAGTGAGAGGAGGAAGCACTTCCAGTACTGCCAGAACCACCACTAGATTCCATCTTGTGTATGATAGGTAAGGGAGAAAAAGATGAATTGGATGAATCGGAAAAGGTTATCCTTAGAGCACTTTGTTGGGTTGATAACACAACATTCCTTCTTCATATTTCATCAATAGGATTAAGTTCAGGTGATAAGCCTCTTCTTCTCCTAGAAACATGAGTGTCTAAGGACATGAAAAGAAGATCAAAGCTGAAGGAAAAAGAAGGTTATTGTTGATTTCTAAGTTGTCTATGTCTAGCTTCCCAATGTTCTTGGGCACTAATGTCTCGTTCAATTGTTGTTGATGAATGATTAAGCTCAACCCGAGTACTAGCAATGTCTAAAATGGTGTTAAACAAATTCAAAGCAATGCTGGTCTGATCTTGAAGACCAAGCTCAATATTGGGCTTCCTTGCAACAGGTACAATCTTTAAGTGATAAAACAATAAAATAATCAATATCAGAAAAATAGATGTATTCGATGATAATCAAGCATAAAAATCAACCAGAGAGATATTCAAGATCTCTCCAGTATGGTCGCCAAATAAATGTTGAGGAAAAGATATGAATGATCTTACTCAAGCATTTTCAGATCTTACTTGGCTAAAGCAAGATAGATGGGAATATCACCCTATGTTTATAGCCATCAAAATTTGTATCCTAATTCACAAGTATTGATTACAAGTGCTTAGGATGATTTTTTTTATAAATGAAAGCTTGCTGGAAAATTCATTTTTTATGTAATTTTCTGAATATAACAGATGTTGAAATAAATATAGAGACAAAAGTAAAAATAGAAAGTCAATAATCAAAATAGATGATACATAAAGAAATCACTTATTCCATTCCAATTTATCAAAATAATCGTTCTCTTTACAAAATTCCCTTAGGAAGTTTTGGACCAAATTCAAACTTAGATGTCCCCGATGAGAACCATACAAAAGGACTTCTGACAGAAAGTAAAAAAAATGAACTTTAAAAGCTAGATCAACTTGCCACATATTGCTTCCCACTCGACTCTGCACAATAGCCTTTGTCAGTCATGAAATTTAGTTCACAAACAAACAAGTCTACACAAACTATCAAAGATAGATCAATTATGAAAAGAAAGTGTCTGAATGATGTAATTCAGCCTTGAATATTGTTGTCTACAATATGACCCTACTATCATAAAACATAATTAGGCTTCCACTAAATTAAATAATGAATAGAACTGAATTATCTCAACAAAACTCAAAAAATCATACCTTAGTATGCTTATCCTTCTATTCTCCCCTTGTTCCTCCTTTTCCTTTTGCCTTTAAGCAATTAGAATTAGTTGAAGTAGTTGAACCACTTCTTTAGTTAATTTAACTAAAATTAAACCAAATTTTTAGTTAAGGGGGGAAAGTAATAAAATCATAATAAGGGTTTTAAATAAATAATAACTAGTAGGTGGGACCCCTTGTGACTCCCTTTAGTTTTTTTTAACAAACATAACACAACTAGTTAATCAATCAAAACATCCCTCCTTGTGACTCCCATCATCTTCTCATAATTTGACAATTTATATCAGTGATAATTGAAATTATTTCCAAAAATATATTATCCATATATCCAAAAAAAGTGTGTTGTCCAAAATTTCAGAAGTCAACTGTTCTCACAATGAATAAATAAAAACACTTAAAAACCATATTTTCCACTATGGGAAGCACTATTTCCCTTGTTGTTCCTGTCACCCTTTGATCTCTTTGAAATTTCCTTAGGCTGTGTGGAGCCTTTAGGCCTAATCTCACTGATCACATGATAGAAATCATCTCTCAAATGCATGCAGGAGGACACAGATTTGGTGGAGTCATTTGAGGGTGAGGAGGTGGAAACTGTGACTTTTTCTTTTTCAAGGGCATGGTGGGCCTCGATTTTTAACCTTTTTCTTGCATGGGAAGACTGCACTGGTGAGTGGATAGGGGCATCTTGGACAATTTTATTAACAAGTGAAGGTGCAGGTAGAGACAAGTTAGGCCAACCACAATGTTCGGAGACTGTCAGGTGGACAATCTCTTTCCATTCATTGTTTTCAGGGATTTCAGGTTGTAGTGAGACATGAGGAGGCACTGAAATACCAGGGACATGTGGGGCTTAGAAGGGAGGCCTTTCTGGCCTAGGTTAGACCACTCCATGCCCAATCCAGTTAAAAAATCTAGCTTGGATAGCTGACCCAACTCTTGCGAGCATGCATCAAAGTGTATAGAGAACATTGTCCTTCTAGGGCCGCTGTTCCAAATTCCTCTTCCTCTGTTACCCCAGTCATGGCTACCTCTGCTAAAAAAGATCATTCCTATGTGCATTATTGATTAGAAAATAGTTTCTTCAACAACCATACATGACATCTCTTTCAAATATGAAACAAATATTGGCTCGAAAACACATCAGACTCGTGAAATCCAATCCATACAATTTTTTTAATACTTGTCAATGAGCAGGGGGTGAATAAGGGTTCTGGGACATGTGAGGGATTTCACTAAGCGAAAAGTGTTAAAATGAGGGGAGATAGATCATGATTACTGCTCACAAAACATCAAACAATCAACTGTATCATAAATCAAAAGAATATATCACTGTAATTCATCCTTGTGCGATCCTTTAACTATCAGAATACATAATTTATTTTAACTATAATTAAATTTTAAGAACATGGAGTGGATAGTGAATATGGGAAGGCGAGGGGACTTGTAGTGTGAGAAAAGTGAAATAATGGTAGGGAAAAGAACCAATATTGTTCGTAAAACCAATTAAGTAATCCATAAAAACAACTATGTATTCAATGCAAGAATATTGATACCAATTAACAATTTTTGTGTGTCAAAAACTATTCACTGTACCACATTCCATTTTCCAAACTGTCTCAATTAACACAGTCTATATTCATACTCATAATCACTATGTCTTTCACATTCTTGTTAAGAGAATACTTGTATCCTTTCATTTCTTTTCTTTTTATTTAAACAAAATCAAAAGGAACACACAGTCACTTTGCTTCATCTCTATCCAACATTTATTTCTATACAATATCAACCACTTCCCATAATTTTCAATTGCCCAAATCAAACATAGACACAGGTCTTTTCCTAAATGAACAGATGTTTCAAAACTTGCCCGATTTCATTCTTTTGATAATATTAACCAATAAAACTTGGAATGAAACCATAATACAAAACCCTAGCTTCATTCTGATGGTGCAATAAAAAAATGCATGATGTCTCCTTAATCCATACATAGTAAACAATGAAGTCACAACCATCATTTTCCCTAACCTGTAATGATCTCGATCGGGGCTAATAAAACACACAACAACCACCAACTAACAATTGGAGGCACGTTGTAGGAACACAACGATCCAATGCATAATGAAAAGAGGCAACCCTATGATTGTACATTACCATTTACCACCAATCAACCAATTTAATAAAAAAAATGAGCTAGGTTATTGATGCAACTGTCATGCAAAAGGAGACAACCCCTTGGCTATATACCAATTCTCATCCCCAATTACAACTTTCCAACAACTTGATCAAAAAAAGATGAGATAATACTCAAAACATTGCCATAACCAATTAACTAATCTGTGACAGTCAACAAGATATCCGACAAGAGTGTGAATAGTTAGCATTATCAAAATCGGGCTTTGTAACAATGAACGCAAGAAGTGATCAAGAGTTCGATTGGTCATCAAAACATAGAGAAGGTGGAGGTCCAACATATCAACAATAGGTAGAGACCCCTTGTAACAAGCACGATGGAACCACAAGGTTTCTTTATAACTCTTGGTTTGTGTAATAGTGTGACAGTTCAACACCGGGTAGGGTAGGAAATGATGTAGAGGAGAAATGATTTCTCACTGGACAATAACAAATATCAAGAACACACATAGGCATAACCATCACGTATTTCTCAAGGGATGAACCAATTTATACAAATTCCAGTGGAAATGCAGACCTGAGGTATCACCAACAACCCTAAAGCATACATCTTGGCGTAATGTCCATCCCATAACCAACTCATCAATTCAAATACTACAAAAATAATCCCACAACCAGGTGAATAACCCACGAATGTGGCTCTGGAAGATACATAGTGACCAAAAGGTAGTTCGAAAAACTATACAGCAACCTCATAGCAACTTGAATACCACCAGACATAGACACCATAACTATGAGGGAGCAACCAACAAGGCCAAACAAAGCAAAACCCTCCAAAAAATGACCCATAACTTCTTAATACAACATAGATCCATCATAGTTTTCACCACACAGAACAATCAACAAAATCATAACTTCAACAAACCAATTATTTCATTTCCAAAACGAATAACCACATAGTCATTCCAAAGAGAATACCCACACGTTTACACAGCTGCCAATCTCAGGAAAACACAAACTAACACATTACTGAGCCATCATTCATTTCATACAAAGAGAAAAATTCATAAATGGGAGAAAAGAACCATACCTATAACCAATGGAGTTTAACAAGGGTGAGTTGTTCGAGTAGTTCCTCCCAGGTTTGAATCTCAGAGATTAACCACCATCAAAACCAAATGAAACAATAACCATTCTAGGGTGACGACCCGATGGGCGAAGTATGGAGTGACATGCATTTACTGTACGTCTCTTCTATATTCCTCACATTCAATTTTGTAGTACACGCCAGCCAGCCAAAAATCATCCATTAACCATGCCATTAATTCCATACATTGAAACTTGCAACCTATTGCTTTCCAATTTCGCCACCCAATATCCATATTAAACATTTCCAAAAACCATACCATACCAAACACACCCAATGTAACTAAAATATAATTCACATAGCCACTAACCATTGCAAGTTAGGATTAATACCAACTTGTTTTCAATTCATTTGCACATAACCCCTTAACATAGCATAGTATAGTCCCTTTTTCTTTGGATTTTTTTTTTTTTTATAAGTCTCTTTCCATTTCCTTTGTTTTAAGTTGTTACTAACATATGTCTTGTGCAGGTGTAGCTAGGTAATGATCATGGTGATTCATCGAATGTAACAACTATAGTATATGCCACTCATAACATAGAATCAGAGCTTAGAAAAAGGGAACATCACATAAAATGCATTATCCACATGCCATTATGTCAAAAATAAAACCAAGACTGCATCATCAACCATATAAGACCTTGTAAGAAGTATCAAAACAACAACATGAAAAGTGTGATATGACTATCTCCGAGCCTCTAGTCTACAAGGGGATCCCACCTACTGGTATTATATCTTATTAGCGTAGTTTAAATAATAGGCTTTAGCAATACTTTGCAGGCAAAATTCCTCATTGCGATTTTTATCGTCAACACTCAGCTCAAACCTTTTCCCCATGAGGTAGTGTCTCCATTTCCTCAGTGCATGCACTATGGCTGCCAACTCGAAATCATGAGTGGCATAGTGTATTGCATGCTCCTTCAACTTCCTTGATTAAAAACATACAAAATATCCATTTTGACTGAGGACTCCACCAAGTCCTTCTTTACATGCATCTGTTCATACAATGAAGTCTTCATTTGGATCTGCAATCCTTAAAATTGGAGCACTAGTTAATAATTGCTTCAAGTGTTCGAAACTCTTTTCACAATTCAATGTCCACTGAAACTTCACAACCTTATTTTGCAAGGAAGTGTTTGGGTGTGTAATCTTTGAGAATCCGTCAATAAATATCCTATAGTATCCTACAAGGCCCATGAATAATGTGACCTCTGTCACATTCTTTAGTGCTGACCATTCTCTCTTGGCTTCTATCTTCTCAGGATCCACTGCTATCCCATCCTATGAAATGATATGTCCCAAATAATGAATTTTCTTCTGATAAAATGAGCACTTGCTCAATTTGGCATACAACGGATGCTCCCTTAATAATTGTAATACCATCCTCAAGTGTTGTTCATGCTCTTCCTCTGACTTAGAATATATAAGAATGTCATCTAAAACTACAATGAAAAACTTATCTAAGTATTCTCTGAAAATACCTTTCATTAAACACATGAAGAAAACTGGTGCATTTGATAATCCAAAGGGCACCAGTGTGAACTCATAATGACCATACCTTGTTCTGAAAAAAGTATTGCTGATGTCTTCTTCTGTAATTCTTACTTGATGATAACTAGACCTAAGATCAATCTTGGAGAATATTTTTTCATCTTTTAGTTGATCAAAGAGGTTATCAATCCTTGTAAAATGATACTTATTCTTCACAGTTACCTTGTTCAATTGTCTAAAGTCAATGCAAAGTCTCAACGTTCCATCCTTTTTCTTCACAAATAAAACTGAGGCACCCCAAGGTGACACACTTGGGTGTATATACCCCTTCTTCAGAAGCTCTTTTAGTTTCATTTGCAATTCCTTCAATTATGGTGTACTCATCCTATAGGGAATCTTGGATACTGGAGCTGCTCCAGACATCAAATGTATGGAGAAACCAATGTCTCTTTTAGGGGGTAATCTTCGTATTTCCTTAAACACATCTTCAAACTCTTTAAGGACTACATAATCTTCAATATTTTACACCTTATCTTTAGGTGTCTCTTCCATATGTGTTGTAACTATTTGAAACCCTTTTCTGTAGCATTTCTTCAACTACAATGCTGAAATTTCTCTAATGGTTACTTCCCTAGGAATTCCATGCATTGTCCTTAGGTTCCGCTCCTCATCCAAGCAAGTAAATTCCTTGTTATGACAGTCTAGGATAGCATGATGTTGGTCCAACCAATCCATCAAAATTAGACAGTCATAGGAACCTAAAGACAATATGTTTAGATATTCCTTGGTGTTAATTCCATTCATGTCCATAAGACATGTCTTAACCATCTCATTAACTTTTCTTTTAGCTCTGGTAGCCAGCTACACCAACCAATATTTTCCATGCTTGCTTCCTAGAAAATGAAAACTTTCCACCATCTTAGGATCTATATAACTATGACTAGCTCCGGAATAAATTAAAATAGAAATGGTTTGGTTGTTGTTCATACCTTCCACTTCAATCATATGTGGTTGATACTCCGCTTGTTTGTTGTCTAGGGCTGCATAGATCCTTGGTACATTTCTTCCCATGTCCTCCATTGTTTCAACTTGCAGTACATTGTGAAAAACTCTCACTTTTTCACCTTTGTGAGGGAAATCTCTAAACATATGATCTCCTTTAGAACCCCAACATTGCATAGGTGGCTACCTTGGCCTTGCAATTCCCAGGGCTAGAAGTTGCTGCCAGGAATCGGTCTAGAAGGGATCATAAGTCCCACCTTGCAATTCCTAGAAAGCGTGATCCAATATCAGTCCCTTGTTGTGCCTAGCCACGTTATAGATAAGAGACCCTGGGATCTTACCATTCCATCTGATTAGTTCCTTTTTCGTAGTGGCTGGTGTGTATATTTTCCTCCATAGACGTGCCCATAGGTATTGCGGCCTTTTTATCAATATCCACTAGATGTTTTCACTGAGCACTTTTATTGAGAAGAGAGGGGTCTCATAGACTGAGTCCCCCTACATTATTCGGTATATACACTTTTTTCCAACTAACCAGAGCCATTTTGCACCCGTCTTTGGTTCCCTACCAAAGGAAGCCCCTTTGAATATTTATTAAAGTGTCGAGGATAAATTTTGGGGCTGTGAGCACCAAGAAGACATACATCGGGAGGGATTGTAGAACAAACTTGAGGAGGATGATGTGACGAGGAAGAATGAGGGAGCAAAAATACCAAGATGAAAGTTTTTTCTTGAAGCTAGAAAGCATATTTTCCCATGAATTATTTCTTAGTGGATTGTCAATCACAGGAATGCCCAGGTATTTGGAGGGAAGGATGCTACGGGTGAACCCCAATTGTTGTGTAATATGATGTTGGATTGAGATGGTCATATTGAAGAAGAAAATTTTGGATTTAGAGAGGTTAACTTCCATGCCCAAAGCATCACAGAAGAGGTTTATTACGGAACGACTGCGGAGAGGAACGACTGCGGAGAGATTCTTGGACTGTGGGGACTCCCTTCAAGAGTATATCATCCATAAACCGACTATGCGAAATGGGTGGAGATATCCCATGGAGGGTAATACCAGAGAGGGAGTAGTCTATGATGGATTCTTTAATGGTTCGACTCAGCCCTTCCACCATTAAGATGAAGAAAAAGGGTGAAAGTGGATCCCCTTTCATTATTCCTTTGGAAGGAGAGAATGGTTTGGAAGGGATGTCATTGACCAGGATGGAGAACAGGGTTGATGAGGTGAGATTGACAATCCAAGAGACCCAAAAAGGATCGAAACCAAAGGCGAGAAGGGTTGATTTCAAGTAGTTACATCTTAAATTATCAAAATATTTAGAAACATCCAATTTTAGAAGAATACTTGGAGACTTGGTAAAATGAAGCGAGTGGATTACTTCATAAGACAAGATGACATTGTCTAGTATCTGTCCTCCCTCCACATATCACGATTGTTCTGGAGAGATGATGGACGGTAGGATGTGTTTAATATGCTTAGCGATGATCTTCGTAAGAATCTTATAGATTACATTGCAGAGTGAAATGGGTTAGAAGTGAGAAGGGGAGGTGACTTTGTTCTCTTTTGGAATGAGAGTGATAAAGGTGGTGTTGAGGGCTTGAAGTACCTACCCATATTTTCTAGAATCCTCTATGATTTCCCATAGTTCTTCATGAATCATATCCCAACAATGATGGAAGAAATCTGAAGTAAGCCCATCTAACCCAGGAACTTTTTTGAGCAAGGTGTGCCTGAGTGATTTATATTCTTCTTATTGAGTGATAGGACTCATTAAGACCTCATTATTCTCTTTTGTGACCTCCTTTGGAATGTGCCTGAGGATAGAGTCAATCACAAGGGATCAATCTATAGGGGTTTATGTAAGAAGGGTTTTGTAGTATGAGAGTAATTCCTTTTCAATGTCAGTGTGTTGTTGAATCTCCATGCCTTCATCTAAAACCAGGTAAGTGATGCGATTTGTGTGTCGGTGTTGAACCATCGATCTGTTGAAAAATTTGGTATTTTTATCTCCCTCTTTGAGCCATTGGATGTGAGATTTCTGTCTCCATACGATTTCTTCCCGCGCTTGTATTTCAACTAACTATTTGTTGAGAAGAGATTCTTTCTCCTTTAGTGAAGTAGTGAGGCCTTGTGTTTTTATCTGTTGTTGAAGGTTTTTTATTTGCTGATTGAGGATTTCCTAAGCATGAAAGATGTTTCCAAAAGTGGACTTATTCCAAGATTTCAATTGTTGCTTGATGTTTTTTATCCTCTTTTGAAATTTGTACATAGGAGTTCCTATTGGGATTGCTTCTTCTTTCCACCATAGCTTTATGTTAGCTTCAAAATCCATGTGTGTCAACCAAAATTGTTCAAAGAAGAAGGGTTTCCTACCTGGGGTGCCACTGATGTTTATCGATAAGAGAATCAACCAATGGTCAGATCTTGGAGTATCGATCACTATGGAATTCCAAGTGACACCATCCATCATGATGGATTCTGATATTAAGAAATGGTCTGATCTAAAGGAGACATGTTGTTTCCTCAAGCGTATACTGGACTAGGTGAAGGGACTGTTGTCTATTTCTATGTCAATGAGATTTAGCTGACCTATGATTCGGTGGAACTGCTCACTTTCATTTCCAAGCCTATGCATGCCCCCCTTCTTTTCCTCCAAACCTGTTATCATGTTGAAATCACCCCCAAGGATCCATTGATGATTGTCGATATGATTAGCAATCCATTCTAAGTGATGGAGGAAGGCTTACTTGTCTCCTGGGGTTGTAGGTTCGTAGACATTCATGATGAAGCCTTGTTTGTTCGAACCAATGAGACAGAAGGAGGTTGTGATGGTCCAATTGGAGGCAAATAAGCCTTCCATTAGTATCATAGTTGGGTTCTAGAGTACGATGAGCCATCTCGTAGCCCTTTTTGCATCAATTTCGACAAGATTATCTTGTTTCCATCATATTTTAAGAATTTGAGAAGCTTCCTCTCCCGCACATTTAGTTTCCTACAAAAGAAGAATCTCTATTTGTTTCTTACAAAAGAAGAATCCTTGCTTGCTTCTTGCGTTGAGACCCCTTATATTATAGGATAACATCTTCATGAAGACGACAATAGTTGGATCTATCCGAGATCAGATGGATCTGGCCCGAGTTCATTAGGAAATTGCTCACATCTTGAATGAGTTGATGTTTTCATTTTCTGCCTCTTTGTTTCTCATCTTTTGTGGATTTGCGCTGATATTTCGAGCTTCCCTTCTATATTCTAAGATTTGAATTAGCATAGATTGATCCTCCTATTTTTGAGTTGCGCAAAACTTTGTGGACTTTGCGTAGCTGATCTAGAGATATAATGTAGAGTTGTTGTTTTCGGTAGGCCTGTTCTAGGTGTTCCATATCTATTCCTGGGATCTCCTGATCTTCCAGCTCTATGTCAGGGTCTTCTATTTATGGAGAGACCTAGACTTATGATGGGATTGAGGTGTTTGTCAGGGGGTTGGAGGGAGAGGTTGGATTTTTTGAAGTCACAACCATCATTTTCCCTAACCTGTAATGATCCCGATCGGGGCTAATAAAACACACAACAACCACCAACTAACAATTGGCAGCATGTTGTAGGAACACAACGATCCAATGCATAACGAAAAGAGGCAACCCTATGATTGTACATTACAATTTACCACCAATCAACCAATTTAATAAAAAAAATGAGCTAGGTTATCGATGCAACTGTCATACAAAAGGAGACAACCCCCTGGCTACATACCAATTCTCATCCCCAATTACAACTTTCCAACAACTCGATCAAACAAAGATGAGATAATACTCAAAGCATTGTCATAACCAATCAACTAATCTGTGATAGTCAACAAGATATCCGACAAGAGTGTGAATAGTTAGCATTATCAAAATCGAGCTTTATAACAATGAACGCAAGAAGTGATCAAGAGTTTGATTGGTCATCAAAAGATAGAGAAGGTGGAGGTTGAACATATCAACAATAGGCAGAGACCCCTCGTAACAAGCACATTGAAACCACAAGGTTTCTTTATAACTCTTGGTTTGTGGAATAGTGTGATAGTTCAACACCGGGTAGGGTAGGAAACGATGTAGAGGAGAAACGATTTCTCACTGGACAATAACAAATATCAAGAACACACATAGGCATAACCATCAGGCCTTTCTCAAGGGAGGAACAAATTTATAAAAATTCTAGTGGAAATGAAGACCTGAGGTATCACCAACAACCCTAAAGCATACATCTTCGCATAATGGCCATCCCATAACCAACTCATAGATGAAATTACTACAAAACAAATCCCACGACCAGGTGAATAACCCACAAATGTGTCTCTAGAAGATACATAGTGACCAAAAGGTAGTTCAAAAACCTATACAACAACCCCATGACAACCTGAATTCCACCAAACATAGTCACCATAACTATGAGGGAGCGAATAGCAAGGCCAAATGGAGAAAAACCCTCCAACAAAATACCCATAACTTCTTAATACAACATAGATCCATCATAGTTTTCACCACACAGAACAATCAACAAAATCATAACTTCAACAAACCAATTATTTCATTTCCAAAACGAATAACCACACATTCATTCCGGAGAGAAGCCCCACACGTTTACACAATTGCCAATCTCAGGAAAACAAAAACTAACACATTACCTAGCCATCATTCATTTCATACACAGAGAAAAATTCATGGATGGGAGAAAAGAACCATACCTATAACCAATGGCGTTTAACAAGGGTGAGTTGTTCGAGAGGTTCCTCCCAGGTTTGAATCTCAAAGCTTAACCACCATCAAAACCAAATGAAACAATAACCATTCTAGGGTGACGACCTGATGGGAGAAGTATGGAGTGACATGCATTTACTGTACGTCTCTTCTATATTCCTCACATTCAATTTTGTACTACACGCCAGCCAACCAAAAATCATCCATTAACCATGCCATTAATTCCATACATTGAAACTTGCGACCTGTTTCTTTCCAATTTCTCCACCCAATATCCATATTAACCATTGCCAAAAACCATACCATACCAAATGCGCCCAATGTAACTAAAATATAATTCACATAGCCACTAACCATTGCTAGTTAGGATTAATACCATCTTCTTTTCATTTCATTTGCACATAACCCCTTAACATAGCATAGTATAGTCCCTTTTTCTTTGGAAATGTTTTTGTTATAAGTCTCTTTCCAATTCCTTTGTTTTAAGTTGTTACTATCATATGTCTTATGCAGGTGTAGCCAGGTAATGATCATGGTGATTCATCGAATGTAAAAACTATAGTATATACCACTCATAACATAGAATCAAAGCTTAGAAAAAGGGAACATCACATAAAATGCATTATCCACCTGCCATTATGTCAAAAATAAAACCAAGACTGCATCATCAACCATATAAGACATTGTAAGAAGTATCAAAACAACAACATGAAAAGTGTGATATGACTATCTCCGATCCTCTAGTCTACAAGGGGATCCCACCTACTGGTATTATATCTTATTAGCGTAGTTTAAATAATAGGCTTTAGCTATACTTTGTAGGTGAAATTCCTCGTTGCAATTTTTATCGTCAACACTCTGCTCAAACCTTTTACCCATGAGGTAGTGTCTCCATTTCCTCTGTGCATGCACTATGGCTACCAACCCCAAATCATGAATGGCATAGTGTATTGCATGCTCCTTCAACTTCCTTGATTAATAACATACAACAAACCCATTTTAACTGAGGACTCCACCAAGTCCTTCTTTACATGCATCTGTGCATACAATGAAGTCTTCATTTGGATCTGCAATCCTTAAANTGGCATAGTGTATTGCATGCTCCTTCAACTTCCTTGATTAATAACATACAACAAACCCATTTTAACTGAGGACTCCACCAAGTCCTTCTTTACATGCATCTGTGCATACAATGAAGTCTTCATTTGGATCTGCAATCCTTAAAATTGGAGCACTAGTTAATAATTTCTTCAAGTGTTCGTAACTCTTTTCACAATTCAATGTCCACTGAAACTTCACAACCTTATTTTGCAAGGAAGTGATTGGGTGTGTAATCTTTGAGAATCCATTGGGTGTGTAATCTAATGGCTTCTATCTTCTCAGGATCCACTGCTATCCTATCCTATGAAATGATATGTCCCAAATAATGAATTTTCTTTTGATAAAATGAGCACCTTCTCAATTTGGCATACAATGGATGCTCCCTTAATAATTGTAATACCATCCTCAAGTGTTGTTCATGCTCTTCCTCTGACTTAGAATATATCACAATGCCATCTAAAAATACAATGACAAACTTATCTAAGTATTCTCTGAAAATACCATTCATTAAACACATGAAGACAACTGGTGCATTTGATAATCCAAAGGGCACCAATGTGAACTCATAATGATCATACCTTGTTCTGAAAGAAGTATTGCTGATGTCTTCTTCTTTAATTCTTACTTGATGATAATCGGACCTAAGATCAATCTTGGAGAATATTTTTTCATCTTTTAATTGATCAAAGAGGTCATCAATCCTTGGAAAATGATACTTATTCTTCACAGTTAGCTTGTTCAATTGTCTAAAGTCAATGCAAATTCTCAACGTTCCATCCTTTTTCTTCACAAATAAAACTGGGGCACACCAAGGTGACACACTTGGGTGTATATACCCCTTCTTCAAAATCTCTTCTAGTTTCATTTGCAATTCCTTCAATTCTGGTGTACTCATCCTATAGGGAGTCTTGGATACTGGAGCTACTCCAGACATCAAATTTATGGAGAAACCAATGTCTCTTTTAGGGGGTAATATTCGTATTTCCTTAAACACATCTTCAAACTCTTTTAGGACTGCATAATCTTCAATATTTTACACCTTATCTTTAGGTCTCTCTTCCATATGTGTTGTAACTATTTGACACCCTTTTCTGTAGCATTTCTTCAATTACAATGCTGAAATTTCTCTGATGGTTACTTCCCTAGGAATTCCTTGCATTGTCCTTAGGTTCCCTTTCTCATCCAAGAAAGTAAATTCCTTGTTATGACAGTCTAGGATAGCATGATGCTGATCCAACCAATCCATCCCAATTAGACAGTCATAGGAACCTAAAGACAATATGTTTAGATATTCCCTGGTGTTACTTCCCCTCATGTCCATAAGACATGACTTAACCATATCATTAACTTTTCTTTTAGCTCCGGTAGCCAGCTACACCAACCAATATTTTCCATGCTTGCTTCTTGGAAAATGAAAACTTTCCACCATCTTAGGATCTATATAACTATGACTAGCTCCTGGATAAATTAAAATAGAAATGGTTTGGTTGTTGATCATACCTTCCACTTCAATCATATGTGGTTGATACTCCGCTTGTTTGTTGTCCAGGGCTGCATAGACCCTTGGTACATTTCTTCCCATTTCCTCCATTGTTTCAAGTTGTTGTACATTGTGAACAACTCTCACTTTTTCACCTCTGTGAGGGAAATCTCTAAACATATGATCTCCTTTACAACCCCAACATTGCATAGGTGGCTACCTTGGCCTTGCAATTCCCAGGGCTAGAAGTGTTTTCCAGGAATCACTCCAGAAGAGAGCAGAAGTCCCACCTTGCAATTCCCAGAAAGCGTGATCCAATATCAGTCCCTTGTTTTGCCTAGCCATGCTATAGATAAGAGACCCTGAGATCTGACCATTCCATCTAATTAGTTCCTTTTTCGTAGTGGTTGGTGTGTATTTTTTCCTCCATAGACACGCCCATAGGTATTGTGGCATTTTTATCAATATCCACCAGATTTGTTTCACTGAGCACTTTTATTGAGAAGTGAGGGGTCTCTGAGACCAAGTCCCCCTGCATTATTCGGTATATAGACTTTTTTCGAACTGACCAGAGCCATTTTGCGCCCCTCTTTCGTTCCCTACCAAAGGAAGCCCCTTTGAATATTTATTAAAGTTTTAAGGATACATTTTGGGGCTGTGAGCGCCAAGAAGACATACATCGGGAGGGATTGCAGGACAAACTTGATGAAAGTTTTTTCCTGAAGCTGGAAAGCATATTTTCCTATGAATTATTTCTTAGTGGATTGTCAATTAGGGGAATGCCCAGGTATTTGGAGGGGAGGATGCTACGGGTGAACCCCAATTTTTGTGTAATATGACATTGGATTGAGATGGGCATATTGAAGAAGAAAATTTGGGATTTAGAGAGGTTAACTTCCATGCCTGAAGCATCACATAAGAGGTTTATTACGGAACGGATGCAGAGAGCTTCTCGGATATTGGGGACTCCCTTCAAGAGTATATCATCCACAAACCGACTATGCGAAATGGGTGGAGATATCACATGGGGGATAATACCAGAGAGGGAGTGGTATGTGATGGCTTGTTTAATGGTTTGACTCATCCCTTCCGCCATTAAGATGAAGAGAAAGGGCGAAAGTGGATCCCCTTTCCTTATTCCTCTGGAAGGAGAGAATGGTTTGGAAGGGACGTCATTGATCAGGATGGAGAACAGGGTTGATGATGTGAGATTGACAATCCAAGAGACCCAAAAAGGAACGAAACCAAAGGTGAGAAGGGTTGATTTCAAGTAGTTCCATCTTAAACTATCAAAATATTTAGAAATATCAAATTTTAGAAGAATACCTAGAGAATTGGTCGAATGAAGTGAGTGGATTACTTAATGAGCCAGGATGATATTGTTTAGTATCTATCTACCCTCCACATGTGCTGATTGTTCCGGAGAGATGATGAACGGTAGGATGTGTTTAATATACTTAGCGATGATCTTCATGAGAATCTTATAGATTACATTGCAGAGTGCAATGGGTCAGAAGTGAGAAGGGTAGGTGACTTTGTTCTCTTTGGGAATGAGAGTGATAAAGGTGGCGTTGAGGGCTTGAAGGACCTGCCCAGATTTTCTAGAATCCTCTATGATTTCTCATAATTCTTCATGAATCATATCCCAACAATGATGGAAGAAATCTAAAGTAAACCCATCTGGCCCAGGATCTTTGTCGAGTGGGGTGTGCCTGAGGGATTTATCTACTTCTTATTGAGTGATAGGAATCATTAAGACCTCATTATTATATTTTGTGACATCCTTTGGAATGTGCCTGAGGATAGAGTCAATCGCAAGGGATCAATCTATAGGGGTTTCTGTAAGAAGGGATTTGTAGTATGAGAGTAATTCCTTTTCTATGTCGGCATGTTTTTTAATCTCCATGCCTTCGTCTAAAACCAGGTAAGTGATGCGATTTGTGTGTTGGTGTTGAACCATCGATCTGTTGAAAAATTTGGTATTTTTTTCTCCCTCTTTGAGCCATTGGATGCGAGATTTCTGTCTCCATATGATTTCTTCCCGCACTCGTATTTCAACTAACTAGTTGTTGAGAAGATATTCTTTCTCCTTTAGTGAATCAGTGAGGCCTTTTGTTTTGATCTGTTGTTGAAGGTTTTTTATTTGTTGATTGAGGATTTCCTGAGCATGAAAGATGTTTCCAAAAGTGGACTTATTCCAATATTTCAATTGTTGTTTGAGGTTTTTTATCCTCTTTTTAAATTTGTACATAGGAGTTCCTATTGGGACTGCTGCTTCTTTCCACCAGATATTTATGTTAGCTTCAAAATCCAGGTGTGTCAACCGAAATTTTTCAAAGCGGAAGGGTTTCCTGCCTGGGGTGCAACTGATGTTTATCGATAAGAGAATCGGCCAATGATAAGATCCTAGAGTATCGATCACTATGGAATTCCAACTGAGACCATCCATCATGATGGATTCTGAGATTAAGAAGTGGTCTGATCTACAAGAGACATGTTGTTTCCTCGAGTGTATATTGGACTAGGTGAAGGGAACGTTGTTTGTTTCTATGTCAATGAGATTCAGATGACCTATGATTTATTGGAACTTCTCACTTTCATTTCCAAGCCTGCACATGCCCCCCTTCTTTTCCTCCAAACCTATTATCATGTTGCAATCACCCCCAAGGATCCATCGCTGATTGTCGATATGATTAGCAATCCATTCTAAGTGATGGAGGAAGGCTTGCTTGTCTCCTGGGGTTGTAGTTCCATAGACATTCGTGATGAACCGTTGTTTGTTCGAACCAATGAGACAGAAGGAGGTTGTGATGGTCCAATTGGACGTAAATAAGCCTTCCATTAGTATCATAGTTGCGTTCCAGAGTACGACGATCCCTCTTGCGGCCCTTTTTGCATCGATTTTGACAAGATTATCTTGTTTCCATCATTTTTTAAGAATTTGAGAAGCTTCCTCTCCCACACATTTAGTTTCTTACAAAAGAAGAATCTCTATTTGTTCCTTCATTATCCTTTTTCGGAGAATCCTTACTTTCTTCTTGCGTTGAGACCCCTTATATTCTAGGATAACATATTCATGAGAATGATGAGGGTTGGAGCTATCCGAGATCAGATGGATCTAGCCCGAGTTCACTAGGAAATTACCCACATCTTGAATGAGTTGATGTTTTTTTTTTGCCTCTTTTTTTCTCATCTTTTGTGGATTTGTGCTGATATTTCGAGCTTCCCTTTTGTATTCTGAGATTTGAATTAGCACATGTTGATCCTCCTGTTGTTGAGTTGAGTAAAACTTTGTGGACTTTGCGTAGCTGATCTAGAGGTATAATGTAGAGTTGTTGTTTTCGGTAGGCTTGTTCCATGTGTTCCATATCTATTCTTGCGAGCTCCTGAGCTTCCAGATCTATGTCAGGGTCTTCAATTTCTGGTACAAGGTTTGTAGGTAGGGATGTCTCTGAGACGAGGATTTGAGTAGATCCTGGGGTAGAGGGAGTTGCGTCTGGAGAGACCTAGACTTATGATAGGATTGAGGGGTTTGTCAGGGGGTCGGAGGGAGAGGTGGGATTTTCTGAAGTCACAACCATCATTTTACCTAAATTTTAATGATCCTGATCGGGGCTAATAAAACACACAACAACCACCAACTAAAAATTGACATCACAGTGTAGGAACACAACGATCCAATGCATAACGAAAAGAGGCAACCCTATGATTTTAAATTACCATTTACCACCAATCAACCAATTTAATAAAAAAAATGAGCTAGGTTATCAATGCAACTGTCATACAAAAGGAGACAACCCCTTGGATGTATACCAATTCTCATCCCCAATTACAAATTTCCAACAACTCGATCAAACAAAGATGAGATAATACTCAAAGCACTGGCATAACCAATCAACTAATCTGTGACAGTCAACAAGATATCTGACAAGAGTGTGAATATTTAGCGTTATCAAAATTGGGCTTTGTAACAATGAACGCAAGAAGTGATCAAGATTTTGATTGGTCATCAAAACATAGAGAAGGTGGAGGTTGACCATATCAACAATAGGAAGAGACCCCTCGTAACAAGCATTATGGAACCACAAGGTTTCTTTATAACTCTCGGTTTGTGTAATAGTGTGATAGTTCAACACCGGGTAGGGTAGGAAACGATGCAGAGGAGAAACAATTTCTCACTGGACAATAAAAAATATCAAGAACACACATAGGCATAACCATCATGCCTTTCTCAAGGGAGGAACCAATTTATAAAAAATATAATGGAAATGCAAACCCGAGGTATCACCAACAACCCTAAAGCATACATCTTGGCATAATGGCCATCCCATAACCAACTCATCGATGCAAATACTACAAAAATAATCCCACGACCAAGTGAATAACCCATGAATGTGGCTCTGGAAGATACATAGTGACTAAAAGGTAGTTCGAAAACCTATACAACAACCCCATAGAAACCTGAATACCACTAGACATAGTCACCATAACTATGAGGGAGCAACCAGCAAGGCCAAACGGAGAAAAACCCTCCAAAAAAATACCCATAACTTCTTAATACAACATAGATCCATCATAGTTTTCACCACACAGAAAAATCAACAAAATCATACCTTCAACAAACCATTTATTTCATTTCCAAAACGAATAACCACACAGTCATTCCAGAGAGAAGACCCACACGTTTACACAGTTTCCAATCTCAGGAAAACACAAACTAACACATTACTGAGCCATCATTCATTTCATACACAGAGCAAAATTCATGGATGGGAGAAAAGAACCATACCTGTAACCAATGGTGTTTATCAAGGGTGAGTTGTTCGAGCAATTCCTCCCAATTTTGAATCTCAGAGCTTAACCACCATCAAAACCAAATGAAACAATAACCATTCTAGGGTGACGACCCGATGGGAGAAGTATGGAGTGACATGCATTTACTATACGTCTCTTCTATATTCCTCACATTCAATTTTGTAGTACACGCCAACCAGCCAAAAATCATCCATTAACCATGCCATTAATTCCATACATTGAAACTTGCGACCTATTGCTTTCCAATTTCGCCACCCAACATCCATATTAACCATTGCCAAAAACCATACCATACCAAATACACCCAATGTAACTAAAATATAATTCACATAGCCACTAACCGTTTCAAGTTAGGATTAATACCAACTTCTTTTCATTTCATTTGCACATAACCCCTTAACATAGCATAGTATAGTCTCTTTTTCTTTGGAATTGCTTTTGTTATAAGTCTCTTTCCATTTTCTTTGTTTTAAGTTGTTACTAACATATGTCTTGTGTAGGTGTAGCCAGGTAATGATCATGGTGATTCATCGAATGTAACAACTGTAGTATATGCCACTCATAACATAGAATCAGAGCTTAGAAAAAGGGAACATCACATAAAATGCATTATCCACCTGCCATTATGTCAAAAATAAAACCAAGACTGCATCATCAACAATATAAGACCTTGTAAGAAGTATCGAAACAACAACATGAAAAGTGTGATATGACTATCTTAGAGCCTCTAGTCTACAAGGGGATCCCACCTACTAGTATTATATCTTATTAGCGTAGTTTAAATAATAGGATTTAGCAATACTTTGCAGGCGAAATTCCTCGTTGTGATTTTTATCGTCAACACTCTGCTCAAACCTTTTCCCCATGAGGTAGTGTCTCCATTTCCTCAGTGCATGCACTATGGCTGCCAACTCCAAATCATGAGTGGCATAGTGTATTGCATGCTCCTTCAACTTCCTTGATTAATAACATACAACAAACCCATTTTGACTGAGGACTCCACCAAGTCCTTCTTTACATGCATCTGTGCATACAATGAAGTCTTCATTTGGATCTGCAATCCTTAAAATTGGAGCACTAGTTAATAATTTCTTCAAGTGTTTGAAACTCTTTTCACAATTCAATGTCCACTCAAACTTCACAACCTTATTTTGCAAGGAATTGATTGGGTGTGTAATCTTTGAGAATCCCTCAATAAATATCCTATAGTATCCTGCAAGGCCCATGAATGATGTGACCTCTGTCACATTCTTTAGTGTTGACCATTCTCTAATGGCTTCTATCTTCTCAAGATCCACTGCTATCCCATCCTATGAAATGATATGTCCCAAATAATGAATTTTCTTTTGATAAAATGAGCAGTTGATCAATTTGGCATACAAATTATGTTCCCTTAATAATTGTAATACCATCCTCAAGTGTTGTTCATGCTCTTCCTCTGACTTAGAATATTTAAGAATGTCATCTAAAAATACAATGAGAAACTTATCTAATTATTCTTTGAAAATACCATTCATTAAACACATGAAGACAACGGGTGCATTTGATAATCCAAAGGGCACCAATGTGAACTCATAATGACCATACCTTGTTCTGAAAGAAGTATTGTTGATATCTTCTTCTTTAATTCTTACTTGATGATAACCAGACCTAAGATCAATCTTGGAGAATATTTTTGCATCTTGTAGTTGATCAAAGAGGTCATCAATCCTTGGAAAATAATACTTATTCTTCATAGTTACCTTGTTCAATTGTCTAAAGTCAATGCAAAGTCTCAACGTTCCATCCTTTTTCTTCACAAATAAAACTGGGGCACCCCAAGGTGACACACTTGGGCGTATATACCCCTTCTTCAGAAGCTCTTCTAGTTTCATTTGCAATTCCTTCAATTCTGGTGTACTCATCCTATAGGGAGTCTTGGATACTGGAGCTACTCTAGACATCAAATTTATGGAGAAACCAATGTCTCTTTTAGGGGGTAATCTTCATATTTCCTTAAACACATCTTCAAACTCTTTTAGGACTGCACAATCTTCAATATTTTACACCTTATCTTTAGGTGTCTCTTCCATATGTGTTGTAACTATTTGACACCCTTTTCTATAGCATTTCTTCAACTGCAATGCTGAAATTTCTCTGATGGTTACTTCCCTGGGAATTTTGTGCATTGTCCTTAGGTTCCCTTCCTCATCCAAGCAAGTAAATTCCTTGTTATGACAATCTAGGATAGCATGATGTTGGTCCAACCAATCCATCCCAATTAGACAGTCATAGGAACCTAAAGACAATATGTTTAGATATTCCCTAGTGTTAATTCCATTCATGTCCATAACACATGACTTAACCATATCATTAACTTTTCTTTTGGCTCCGGTAGCCAGCTACACCAACCAATATTTTCCATGCTTGCTTCCTGGAAAATGAAAACTTTCCACCATCTTAGGATCTATATAACTATGACTAGTTCCTGAATAAATTAAAATAGAAATGGTTTGGTTGTTTATCATACCTTCCACTTCAATCATATGTGGTTGATACTCCACTTGTTTGTTGTCCAGGGCTGCATAGATCCTTGGTACATTTCTTCCCATGTCCTCCATTGTTTCAACTTGTTGTACATTGTGAACAACTCTCACTTTTTCACCTCTGTGAGGGAAATCTCTAAACATATGATCTCCTTTACAACCCCAACATTGCATAGGTGGATACCTTGGCCTTGCAATTCCCAGGGCTAGAAGTTGCTGCCAAGAATCGCTCCAGAAGAGAGCAGAAGTCCCACCTTGCAATTCTTATAAAGCGTGATCCAATATCAGTCCCTTGTTGCGCCTAGCCACATTATAGATAAGAGACCCTGGGCTCTAACCATTCTATCTGATTAGTTCCTTTTTCATAGTGGTTGGTATGTATTTTTTCCTCCATAGACACGCCCATAGGTATTGTAGCCTTTTTATCAATATCCACCAGATTTTTGCACTGAGCACTTTTATTGAGAAGAGAGGGGTCTCTGAGACTGAGTCCCCCTGCATTATTCGGTATATACACTTTTTTCCAACTGACCAGAGACATTTTGCGCCCCTCTTTGGTTCCCTACCAAAGGAAGCCCCTTTGAATATTTATTAAAGTGTCGAGGACAAATTTTGGGGTTGTGAGCACCAAGAAGACATACATCGGGAGGGATTGCAGGACAAACTTGAGGAGGATGATGTGACTAGGAAGAATGAGGTAGAAAAAATACCAAGAGGAAATTTTTTTCCTGAAGCTGGAAAACATATTTTCCCATGAATTATTTCTTAATGGATTGTCAATCAAGGGAATGCCTAGGTATTTGGAGGGGAGGATGCTACGGGTGAACCCCAATTGTTGCGTAATATGACATTGGATCAAGATGGGCATATTTAAGAAGAAAATTTGGGATTTAGAGAGGTTAACTTCCATGTCCGAAGCATCACAGAAAAGGTTTATTACAGAACAGATGCAGAGAGCTTCTTGGACTCTGGGGACTCCCTTCAATAGTATATCATCCAAAAACCGACTATGTGAAATGGGTGGAGATATCTGATGGGGGGTAATACCAGAGAGGGAGTGGTCTATGATGGCTTCTTTAATGGTTCGACTCAGCCCTTCTGCCATTAAGATGAAGAGAAAGGGAGAAAGTGGATCCCCTTTCCTTATTCCTTTGGAAGGAGAGAATGGTTTGGAAGGGACTTCATTGACCAAGATCGAGAACAGGGTTGACGAGGTGAGATTGACAATCCAAGAGAACCAAAAAGGATCGAAACCAAAGGCGAGAAGGGTTGATTTCAAGTAGTTCCATATTAAATTATCAAAATATTTAGAAATGTCCAATTTTAGAAGCATACTTGGAGACTTGGTCGAATGAAGCGAGTGGATTACTTCATGAGCCAGGATGACATTGTCCAGTATCTGTCTACCTTCCATATATCCCAATTGTTTAGGAGAGGCGATGAATGGTAGGATGTGTTTAATATGCTTAGCGATGATCTTCATGAGAATCTTATAGATTACATTGCAGAGTGCAATGGGTCAGAAGTGAGAAGGGGAGTTGACTTTGTTCTCTTTGGGAACGAGAGTGATAAAGGTGGCGTTGAGGGCTTGAAGGACCTGCCTAGATTTTCTAGAATCCTCTATGATTTCCCAGAATTCTTCATGAATCATATCCCAACAATGATGGAAGAAATCTAAAGTAAACCCATCTGGCCCAAGATCTTTGTTGAGCGGGGTGTGCCTGATGGATTTATCTACTTCTTATTGAGTGATAGGACTCATTAAGACCTCATTATTATATTTTGTGACCTTTTTTGGAATGTGCAAGAGGATAGAGTCAATCTCAAGGGATCGATCTATAGGGGTTTCTGTAAGAAGGGTTTTGTAGTATGAGAGTAATTCATTTTCTATGTCACCGTGTTGTTGAATATCCATGCCTTCGTCTGAAACCAGGTAAGTGATGTGATTTGTGTGTCAGTGTTGAACCATCGATCTGTGGAACAATTTGGTATTTTTGTCTGCCTCTTTGAGCCATTGGATGCGAGATTTATGTCTCCATAGGATTTCTTCCCGCGCTTGTATTTCAACTAACTGGTTGTTGAGAAGAGATTCTTTCTCCTTTAGTGAATCAGTGAGGCCTTGTGTTTTGATCTATTGTTGAAGGTTTTTTATTTGCTGATTGAGGATTTCCTGAGCATGAAAGATGTTTCCAAAAGTGGACTTATTCCAAGATTTCAATTGTTTCTTGAGGTTTTTTATCCTCTTTTGAAATTTGTACATAGAAGTTCCTATTGGGATTGCTGCTTATTTCCACCAGAGCTTTATGTTAGCTTCAAAATCCGAGTGTGTCAACCAGAATTTTTCAAAGCATAAGGGTTTCCTCCTTGGGGTGCCATTGATGTTTATCGATAAGAGAATCGACCAATGATTAGATCCTGGAGTATCGATCACTATGGAATTCCAAGTGAGACCATCCATCATGATGGATTCTGAGATTAAGAAGTAGTCTGATCTACAAGAGACATGTTGTTTCCTCGAGCGTATATTGGACCAGGTGAAGGGACCATTGTCTGTTTCTATGTCAATGAGATTCAATTGACCTATGATTCGGTGGAACTGTTCACTTTCATTTCCAAGCCTGCGCATGCCCCCCTTCTTTTCCTCCAAACCTGTTATCATGTTGAAATCACCCCCGAGGATCCATTGCTGATTGTCGATATGATTAGCAATCCATTCTAAGTGATGGAGGAAGGCTTGCTTGTCTCTTGGGGTTGTAGGTCCATAGAAATTCGTGATGAAGCCTTGTTTGTTCGAACCAATGAGATGAAAGGAGGTTGTGATGGTCCAATTGGAGGTAAATAAGCCTTCCATTAGTATCGTAGTTGGGTTCCAGAGTATGACGAGCCCTCTCGTGGTCCTTTTTTCATCGATTTCGATAAGATTATCTTGTTTCCATCATTTTTTAAGAATTTGAGAAGCTTCCTCTCCCGCGCATTTAGTTTCTTACAAAAGAAGAATCTCTATTTGTTCCTTCATTATACTTTCTCAGAGAATACTTGCTTGCTTCTTGCGTTGAGACCACTTATATTCTAGGATAACATATTCATGAGGATGATGAGGGTTGGAGCTATCCGAGATCAGATGGATCTGGCCCGAGTTCACTAGGAAATTGCCTACATCTTGAATGAGTTGATGTTTTTGTTTTCTACCTCTTTTTTTCTCATCTTTTGTGGATTTGTGTTGATATTTCGAGCTTCCCTTTTGTATTATAAGATTTGAATTAGCACAGGTTGATCCTCCTGTTGTTGAGTTGAGTAAAAATTTGTGGACTTTGTGTAGCTGATCTAGAGGTATAATGTAGAGTTTTTGTTTTCGGTAGGGTTGTTCCAGCTGTTCCATATTTATTTCTACGAGCTCTTGATCTTCTAGATATATGTCAGGGTCTTTGATTTCTGATACAAGGTGTGTAGGTAGGGATGTCTCTGATATGGGGATTTGAGTAGATCTTTGGGTAGAGGGAGTTGGGTCTGGAGAGCCCGGGACTTATGATGGGATTGAGGTGCTTGTCAGGGGGTCGAAGGGAGAGGTGGGATTTTTTGACGGAGTCTGAAGGGCTTCGAAAGAGTTTTTGGTTGAGGTTCCAGAGGGGGCTTGGGGGGGTGCTCTTTTGGCTGCATGTCTGCGGCATCCCGTGACCTGGGTGAAGTCATCCTTGGTTTTATCGGGATCCTCCAGAGTGGATTTGTTGGGGTTATTTAAACGAAATTCATGGAAAAGATGACCATGTTCATGGAATTTCCGTCAGCGAAAGGGGATGTGCTCGTAATCTAGGGTTTGGGACCATTCTTCGTCTCGATAATCTTGGGTTATGGCTCCAATGAGAGGTTTGGAGATATTCAAAAAAACACAAATTCATACATAAGCGATGTACATTCCTTTTTTTGTTGCCTCTGAAGCCTTGACATCGATGCCAATCGTGTTGCCGATGCTTGCGAGTCTCTCTTCCAGCCAGAACTCTTCAGGTAGCGAGTACATTCGCAGCCAAACTGGTGCATGCATGAAGTCATCCTTCTCGAAGCTAAACCTTTCCATCCAGAAACGAAGGAACAGACCTGCCGAGTTGTAAAAGTACGGACCTCCTTCAAATATTATGTTTCTGTCCTCCAGGTTATGTAGGATGATAGTGAAGAATCTTTTTTATCCAAGTTGGAGGTCATAATGACACTTGGGCTTCCACCAATGTTGAATCCATTTGACTAAATCCTTTTCTGAAGCCATAGTCCCAAAAATTTCCCTATCAGGGCAAAATCCTTCATGTATTGTTTCTGGTCTTATATTCTTGGAGATTTGATAGTATATTTGGGTGCTACCGGAGCCTGCGGGTTGCATTTGCCTGGTTCCCATGTGCGAGACATTTTTGGGTGGTTTTCTTTAGGATCTATTTCCATCGGTTTTTCCTTCGGTATCTCTTCCTCCCAAATGATGTTCTTCATTTTCGATGAAAGCTCAAAAGGTGGGCGCTTGAAATGTTTGAATATTTTCTCTGGAATGGAGATGGAGCTATAAGAGGGGCCAGGAGGCCCCCCTTCCTTGACCTCCATGGTCGCAGTAAGGAAACAGGGTGGCGTGCATAGGAAGATCACGGGTTGGAACCCTAGCAGAGCCGTGCGCAGAGGAGTATTTTGTATTTTGAAATTTCACCTATTTTATAACTTATATACTATATATTATATAAATTATTATATAATTTAAAATATATATGAGATATATTAGAATATTATTATACACTATTGTTTATAATAATCATAATAATCTAGTTTTAAAATCACAATCAAGTTAGACATCAAATTGGTATATGAATATGGAAGATACATTACAATTATTTTATAAATAGTAATATATTATAACCTCGTGATTATATCTCTAATATTATAACCTAAGTATGATTTGTTCAAGAACAATTAATTATGTTTTTTCTCCTTTCAAGTGAGAGGTTCAAATTCAAAGGGCATAGGGTAAATAATTAATTCACAATCGTTTGTATTGTGAAACAAGTTAAAGGTACCAACATACATCAATTTGGTGTTGTTGAATTATAATATGCATGTATGACCTTGATTAAAGATGAAATGTACAACACTCATCGCTCACCCACATAATCCAAATTTATTGGCATTAACCTAGGCAAAATGTGGGCTAAGAGTTGTAATTTATGATGTAAATAAATATGTTGTATATTTTATTGCATGTGGTTTTGTGAAGCATTACTCTCACATCCATGCATAATGCAAAAATGAATTCAACATGAAAAAATCGAATTAACACGATAAAGAATGCTAAAATGACTACAATATTAAAATTCAATTACATATAAGTAATAAATACCATTAATTTATATTTACATAGTCATTGGGTAGTTGTATATATGTTCATCCCTAATTTATATTAGTAGTTTATGTTAGTAATTTATAGCTATGTCACTTAAAATACATAGAAATTCTTCAAATTTACTAGTATTTAACTTGTAAAAAACATCATCTTTTTTGTTACATAGTCACAATTTAGCCATTTTGTACTAGTGTGTTGAGTTAATTTATTTATTTATTGCATTTTATATTTTGACAAATAATAACCTACATTAGGGCTAAATTAGTCACATTGTATCGTTTGAACCAATAAAAAAATCCATAATTGAATTTCAGAAATTGATAAAATGATTTTATTTCTCGAATAAAATAGTTTAATGAAAAATTTGTAGAAAACTTTATTAAACATTAGGAAAATAACCAATAGTAATGCAAAGGAAAATCATGACCAATTACTATAGTACTTGCTTTGACATGTCCTAATAATCAACAATAATTGAATTAATAAAATGAAATAAATAAGTGATTAAATAATTCATAAGATTTTAATTATTAATAATAGTGAAATAAATCAAAATAATTAAATCATAAAAAAGTACATCTCAATTAGAACTACACATTTGTGGCATTAATGAGATGTAGTTGTGACATTAACATGATCCAAGATAAAAATAATTTAAATAAATACGAAGCATTTGTGACACAACATGACATAATAATGATTCTAAATAGACCATAATACTGTAAAAGACCCAAAAAGACTAAAACAAATACAAAAAAAGATGTATAAACTCTGTATCGCGATTCTATAATGATTCACATGAAATGTAACTCGACACACCTATTGATGTAGAAAAAGTGAATATGATGCAAACAAACACATTTTTGATGCAAATTCGATGCAAAAATGTATTTTTCAATTTTCTTTGGGAAAGAAATGACACAAAATAATACAATAATTTTGCAAAACAAATATATGATTTTTATAATTTGTCATTAATGTGATGCTACCAAAAGAGCAAGTCACAAAAAAAAACATTGAAATGACACAAATGATGAGGTCCCCTCTTTCAAGCCACTAGACCTATTTGCACCTATCATCTTCAACACCTCGGCATGGATCTCTTATGGCTAGCTTAGCGCTAACTTTGCATCTTTGATTGATACATCTTAGTGCATGTTCATTGGCATAGCCCTAACCATAATTTGGAAGTTTTAACCCTACAACCTCAAATGAGGTTCCATCATAGCCATGGTAAGGGAGGTATCATCCCTATTGAGGGCATTAGGGTTTGTATACTCTACATTTTCATTGATTTAACTTCATAGCAATAGATCTAGCGTTTAATATATATATATATCCTTAAATTAGAGATCGAGTAAAATCTTTTCTTGTAGGAAGTTGGAGTTAAGTTTTGTGGTTTCTAGGATGTGGATCACTCTTGAAGGCTTGCCACATGTCTCCACTTTAGACTAGGGAGCTTCATCATCTACAATAGTGTTCTGGGTGAGTTCTCTTCCTTCTCTCTTCTTCTCCAACATTACGATTTCTATCTCATTAAACCAAATGCTTGTTAATTAACCATAGTTAGTTGGCCCTCTTTCCTATTTTATTTTGTTGGTAAAATCTAATCTAAAACCTAACCAAATACTGTTATAGCAAGATTTGCCTCACCATTTCTATCTTGCACAGAGGGCCTTTTTCCATTTCCTTATGCATACTTGTCATCCCTTTTTGATGAATCCAGAGATTAAAATACATATTTTTCCACATATGCGCACCCTATCTACTATACACCATGTCTATACGTAGGCTGCTCCACTACACCCCACGTACATCGGGATTTGTGCTAGAAAATACAAAAATGAAGTCGGGTTTCCATGTCACAACAAGAGATCTCTGATCCTTGGCCTTCCATATACTGGAAATGTTCCGACTCGACCATTCAGTTGCATTTTGAAGGCTATAAGAACACAATTCCGAGCTATGGAAAAGAGGAGAAAGCATTCAACTTTGAGAGAAAAGTTACTCTGAAGAAATTACTTCATATTGAGTCTGCATCTATTTGTCCCTCAAGTCTGAACATAGTGTTCAGCCCCCAAGTGCTTTCCCTATTGTTGAGAGAACCTCATTGTCTCTTTCCTATGAGTTTGCCTTTGGTGGAGGATTGAAGTGGTGGAGGCCCAGTTGGAAGGAAATTGGTTTCTTGGTTTTGAACTGTGCTGACATGGAAGTGTGTAATGTTTTCACTTCTGCTAATCATTTATTAATAGAAATACTCATTTCCCGTCCAATTGGTATCGTGCAAATATATGATTATTATCCATGGGCATATTTGTAATGTTTATTAATGGATTATGCTATCTAATGTGCTAACCCCTTTACATTATCACTATATACTTGCTCTGCTTGTTTGTTGAGAACTTGTTGCAAGTACAAAGCTTTGGGTCAAAGTGCTCAACAGTGGAACATCATCAAACGTTGGAACGAGGTAGGCTTCTTTCTTATCTCGATTGCACATTGGTTTATATAGTATATGTTGGAATTGAGTATATTTCTGCAGTCATACCTATCTATTGTGGTTTACCCTGGCCATAGAGAGTTTTTTCCTCGTAACAGAATTGGCGACTCCACTGGGGAGAGATCTTATTTCTAAGGGTTGAAGTACTTTTTCTCCTTGCATTGCTCTTTTTCCTTTGTGTTTCTTGTTGTATCATTGCTTGACAGATTCTGTTCAATCTGGGTCTAAGTTTTCATCCTTTTTACCCTTTACCTGGCCTTGTTTTCAAGCTTGTATGCACCCTATTGCCTTGAAAGTCGCATACACACGCGTGTTGTCTCACTACGAGGTGCGTATATATGCTTTGTTTCCCTAAACATTTGCGTACACCTTATTTCCTTGCTTGGTTTGTTGGTTTGGTGGTTGTTGGGTGGGATTTCATGATTGTTGAGTCTTCTTAGGTCTCTATAGTGCCTGTTGAGATTCTCTGGGTTGACAGGAAACTTGTTTGGAGTTGAATTTTAGGGCGTAGTCTTTCTCATCATTTTTCATTTTTTATTTTCCCTTGAAATCTGGGTTGTTGCTTGGTTGCTTGGTATTCTGCTTGAGTTATTTATTTTATACACAATAGAATTTATATATCAGGTTGCTTATCAGTCCATGCATTTTCTTTTTAGTATATTGAAAATACAAAAAAAATAGGCATTTTACATTGCTTGGAATTTTTGTCTTTTGAATCTTTATCATTAGCTTAGTGCATTTAGTGAAAGATTGCATTTTACTTCTGAATTGCAGAGTTGAAATTGAAAACTGCACTTTTTTATATGCATATCATTCATTGAAAAGTTAAAATTAGACTTTGCATTATATTCATATTTATTTTCTTGCAGAGTCATAATATCATGAGTTTCACTTCCATACCCATTTGAGTAATCATGACCAATAAAATTTACACCTTAAACTAAAATTGATTAGTCGCGATTTTCTTTTTAGGGTGCACAAACTAGTCTAGGATTTAGTGCCTTGGAATAGGATTTTCTGAGTAAACTTCTCCAAGGAAATTAAATCAACATATGTGTCTGAGACAAGGAGTTGAGAAGTCCATTTTATAATTGGTAAGATCAGGAGGCTCTGCTCACACCAGTGTTAATCACGAGGTCACACGAAGTTAGTTGAAGGGATAACCCTCAAATACTCGCCTAACATCAGTGATATTTATGTGGATTTATTCATATTTGGGGATCTTGCTAGTACCCATACCTCTGTGAGAGACGGTGCTTTCAAGGTTTCGGTCTTTGATACCCTACCCATACGGTAATCCAGACTTACGACTGCTCGCCTGTGCATCAGTTATACAATGGTTTATTAGTTGCTTGACTTAGGTATCTCATAGATTACTTGCAGGGGTTATTTTACATGTACCCTGAGTCAGATAGGGATCGGACAACACACAACCTTTATGGAGGATTACCTCTCTAGGGGGATTTGACCGACTGGTTGTTAAGCCCACGAGGGTCCCTATAACTGATTCTTCTACCTCCAAAATTTAGCAGGGAGTCTCAGGTCACTCTTGGACGAGACATACCTTCTTTAGCGAGGGAGGCCACTCAACCACTTTATCCCGTTTGCATGCATATTGGCCATTTGAATTTTTGGTATGCTCTTTGACTACTAGTTTTCCTTAAGAGTATTTTTTAGGTTTCATCATCATGCATAGTGGAGTTTCTTTGGCTCCCTCATTTACTTCTACCCACCCCATGATGCCAACTCATTTCATGGGGACAGATCCTTCCTCTTTTTACAATAGTATGCAGAACTACAACACTTAGTCCGCACCTTGGGTCTCTAGTAATGTTTATGTTGATATGCCTTCACCTGTGAAATCCTCTCCCTAGTCCACGTATATGAATCCTAGCATTAGATCTGGGGAATCATGGCTCCGATGCCTACTTCTTCGTTTGATATGAGTCATGTCCCCATGGGACGTTGGAACCTGCCCCCTTATGGATCCAATGCTAGCTATGATTTTCTAGGAGCCAATGCTTAGATGGGTACTTACAATACTTATTATGCCCCATCCACTCATCTTTCGTCTTCCATGTCAGTTTTGTCGAACACTTTTTCCAAGACAGGCCCTCAAGTGCCTCCATGTATTTCGTATGGGGAAAATCAAATTTATGGTTCGAGTTACCTTCTTTATGGAACCCCTTCACAAGGGGGAAACATATATCATCACCCGAATAATTCTTATCCGACCTCGGTCCCTTCGCAGACCTCAATGATGATGCCCGTCCAAACCTCTTCAGGCCATTTTAGCGTAAGATACCTACCTTCTAGGAAGGGACAGGGGGTATACCGGGATTCTTCCTAACCTGTAATGTTTCAAAACCAATATTTCCCCATACCTTGGCATCAAATTCAACAATATATCGCTAGCCTAGTCACTATCAGTCATATTGGTGCTCCATCACCAACCTCTGCCAGTCATGTCGGAGATGGGTCCACATTTTCTACAAATTATGTCGACGACTCGCACCGAACCTCTACCAATTATGTTGGGGGCACCATCCTATTCACCCCGAATGATATCCTTGTCACATATCCAACCTTTATTCATCATGAAGGAGAAAATTCTCTTCCCTCTCCTAGTCATGATGAGAGCCTGTCACCAGCCGTTGTAAATGACGTTGGGGGCATCGCGAAGCCTAGACTTCTCATTTGTAAGCCTAAATTCCTTTGCAGGACTTGTGAAGGAAGTCACCTTACTCATTTGTTTCTAGATACTACCAAGATACCAGAAGCGTGCGGCTCACCCAAGATCCCTTCATATTCTGAGGCATTCGTGGTCTCTCCTCACACCACTTCTCCTTTTATCGTCTCGGTGGTTCCGCCGCCATGATCCCCTCCCAGCCTCAACCCCTTTGTTGAGGGTGAAGCATCTCTTGTCCCCGTTAATATGCATCCTCTTCAACCTATAATTGAAGAAGTGGTCACACTAGTGCAATATCCAGTCAATCCTACTCTCCCTAAAAATGGTGATGCGTCCTTCAATCACATCATCAACATTCCTAATCCTACTCCTTATGAATGAAAGAGAGTTATTATTCCCCCGAATGCTCTCCCTCCAAGTCCTGATGAGGTTAAATTCGATTGGGACGACCTGACGGGGCATCCCATACCCCCACCTATGTATTTTCTAGCAAGAGACATTATTTGAACCATCACAAAGACTATATACTCTGTTAGCACTTTCACCTCCTCAACTTGGAGAGCTTTGGGTTTTCCCAAGATTTTGTCAGTTATCCGTAAGATACCGACCTTCCACAGAAGACCGATACGGGAGCCTTGGCCTCCTCCTTTACATGTTGATTAGAACAACAAAAACGAGTCTTAGTTAATCTCTTTTCCGACTCATATTAAAATAGAAAAGATTGCCGAGTGATTTTTCCCTTTCACACTCATTAAATTGGATTTGAAAGGTCATGAGTCTTAGTTAAGCTCTTTTCTGACTCGTTACCAAAAATAGAAAAGATAGCCAAGTGAAGTTGTCTTTTTCACACTCGTAAATTGGATTTGAATAGACATCTATTTGGCACAAGTTTACCCCTTTTTCACACCAAGTAGACTAGAAGACATTAAAAAGGACATTTTTTGGCGTTAAGTTGTGATTGCATCTCATGTCCTCGCTTGTAGTATTGAGCCTTTAGTCGGTTCTCTCTTTGCATTATAAACCATGGCCTAAGCATTTTTTGCATTCTAAACCAAGCAGAGCCTTGTTTATATCAGTCATAATTTGACACCCTATACCCTGGAGGGAACATCACCCCGAGTGTCCATCTCCCGCATGCATTTCCTTGCATTGAGCATAGGTACATTCCACTGCTGGAACTAGTTTTTCTTACTTGTGACACTCGTTTCCTCCTCTGTATCATAGCATTCGTTTGTTATGAAAAAAAAAAAGACGGGTGGGAAGGGAGTACTATATTATAATTGACATTAGTCATGTAGCCTTTGAACAGAGCACAAAATTATTGAGTCCTTGTGTCATCATAATTTTGGGTTTAGCATGGCCTTAGGAAGCGGATCTCGTACAGAGTTTTCTCTACCAACTGGTTACTCTTCTATACCCTATAGAGAACATTATTGATGCCTCCTGCATCTAATATTCACATCATTTGAGTCTATGTTGTCGGAGTCCACCATATGTCTCATGCTCTTGTTCAAAGGAAGTCTATCAACCTGTGTCGATCGTTCCTCAGAACTATTGACTTTGCATGTCGGCCATACCCTCAATTTGTCTTAGAATCACATGATATTATGGTCTTATCATGCACCCTGGCCCTACTTTCATCATTGGTAGGTCACCTTGAACCCAACAGTTGACATTTCATCATTGGTCGTTGACTGGGTAGTTTCCCTTGTGTTCGACAATAAGACATCTATTCACACTTTGGGATTCATGCAATGTCTTGGATTCCATTAGCCTTATTGGTGGTTTCCTTGCCTTTGTCAGTAGTTTTCATCATTGGCTTCTATTCAAAGGGTGTTTTTCTTGTATCGCTTGCATTTGGCACACACGAAAGATGCATAGGGTCATTGATTCGTGAACATGTTCTTCATCTGATTCCCACCAAATTATGAAGCTCCTGCTTTGCTCCTCGTGCTGACCGATGAGAGATGCCTTAATGATCTCCTTTCAATGGGTCTCTTTCCATTGAATTCAACTCATTTATTATGGATATGGGACCTAGAGTTTTATGAGTACCTTGAGACTTGTAGTCATTAGTGGCAGGCTCTCTTGCCATTGACAAATGAGAATACATCAATGTCTCCTGATCAATGGATTCCTCAGGTGTTCGACATTGAATTCTTTATTCACACTTGTAGGAATGTTCTTGGTGCCTTGATACCTACTTTCATTATTGGTAGGTTGTCTTGTGTTTGTTAATGGTGTACCTCAATGACTGGTAATCAAACAATGTCTCATTGTGTTCGACCTCAACTCATTTATTCACATGATGTAGACTTGCACCTTTGGAAGATGTGTAGAAGACTTGAAGACATCACTATGTGGTCGCCGCTTTCCTGAGAGGTTTCTTCCTTTTCATTGGACCAACACCTATTTGACTACAATAATCATGGGACATCATATTATACTTCATCATATATAGATATCTTCAGATTGGTTTTGAAACTGGTTCTACCAGGCCTTGTTCATGATTATGACATCTTTGGCATATAACCACATTTGTATTTTCCTGTTCATGGCCACAGACACATATTTGGTATATTTTCCACATGGATCTGCATTGTATTCTATTGGCAGCCATGTATGTAAAGTCAACACAAAATGTAATGAGGAACTAGTCTTTCCAGCTGCATTTACACCACTCCACTTCTGGGTTATTTATAATGTATTTCGGCCATCACAGATACTCCTCTGATCTCACATATTAGGGGGCATTTGTTATAGCAAGATTTTCCTCACAATTGCTATCTTGCACAGAGGGATTTTTCCATTTCCCTACGCAGACTTGTCATCCCTTTTTGATGAATCCAGAGATAAAAATACATATTTTTCCACATATACGTGCCTTATCTACTATACAACATGCGTATACATAGGTTGCTCCACTACACCCCGCATACATCGGGATTTGTGCCAGAAAATAAAAAAATGAAGTCGGGTTTCCATGTCACGACAGGAGATCTCTGATCCTTGGCCTTCCATATATTGGAAACATTCCAACTCAACCCTTCGGTTTCATTTTGAAGGCTATAAGAACACAATTCTAAGCTATGGAAAAGAGGAGAAAGCATTCAAATTTGAGAGCAAAGTTACTCTGGAGAAATTACTTCATATTGAGTCTGCATCTCTTTGTCCCTTAATTTTGAACACAGTGTTCACCACCCAAGATATTTCCCTATTGTTGAGAGAACTTCATTGTCTCTTTCCTATGAGCTTGCCTTTGGTGGAGGATTGAAGTGGTGGAGGCCCAGTTGGAAGGAACTTGTTTTCTTGGTTTCGAATCGTGTCGACATGGAAGTCTATAATGTTTTCGCTTCTACTGATCATTTATTAATAGAAATACTCCTTTCCAGTCCAATTTGTATCGTGAAAATATATGATTATTATCCATGGGCATATTTGTAATGTTTATTAATGGATTATGTTATCTAATGTGCTAACCCCTTTACATTATCACTATATACTTGCTTTGCTTGTTTGTTGAGAACTTGTCACAGGTACAAAGATTTGGGTCAAAGTGCTCAACAATGGAACATCATCAAACGTTGGAACAAGGTAGGCTTCTTTCTTATCTTGCTTGCACATTTTTTTATATAGTATATGTTGGAATTGATTAGATTTCTACAGTCATACTTGTCTGTTGTGGTTTACCTTGTCCATAGAGAGTTTTTCCCTTGTAACAAATACACCTAATCATCTATAGACTTATGTTATAATAATTAAAAATGATCTTAAAGTCCTATTTAATCTAGTGGTTTTCCTTCTCATTAACTCTCTCTTGTCTCACCCTAGGGTTAGGCTTAGTTTATCTCTAAAATCGAGTAGCAACTCCACTCTCCTCTCTTCCCCTTTATTAGTGTGTGTGTGTGTGTGTGTGTGTGTGTGCGCGCGCACACGCACTAGATGTTCTTACATCCCTACCCTAACTCTATATGTGGTAGTATGAATTTACACATTCGCTACAAGTTCAGGAGTGCTTGGGGATATTTAAACATAATCCACTTGCATTTCCTAAAAATACATCAAGTGCACATTTTTGAAAAAGTCCATTGCTTCATTTAATCTGAACATCTTTGTGGGAGAACCCTTGAACTTTGGTGGGGGAAATAAGAACTCATTTTCTTTACCAAACATCTAAGTCCTTATTGACACTCTTTTTCTTATAGCATTCCTTTATCATAATATGAAAAACATGCAATTTCTATAAAATGAGACTATTTTAGAACTAGCAATGTTGGATTACAACACTCACGTAATTTGAAATCCTTTGGAGAAGACATAGTTAGTGGGAGGTATCTATTCTACCAAAATCACTCAGGAATTGCACCTAGATCCAACTTCAATCACAAGAAAAAATGACTAATGAAAGGAAAAAACATTGTTGAGGAGACTTGATGCCTAGTGCCATAAATAAAAATGCCTTGCTTTCATCAACCTGAGTAAGCCATATCGACTAGGTAAAATGAAAACACCGGTGTTTATGAGAACCAATGTTAGGTGCTTGAATTGACATTTTATTATTAAAATACTATTTTCAATGTTTGTTTGGTGTGTACTTAGAACTCAATAATGTCTTTAAAAGAGGTGTATATTTTTTTTCCTATAAATACATTTTCATAGATGTTATAGTAGACATTATTGTGGACATTTGTAGACATTTTATTAGATGTCTACAGGGATTTTTTTTTATAGAGTGTACCATCTAACATTGTGACAATAGGTTCCAAAAATGGCCAATTTGATGGAGTGTCAAGGTAGATATAATTTTTGGACATTTTATAGATGGTGAATCACCCAAAATCTCAAATTTATTATACTAAATGTTGTAAATTTGTTTATCCTCCTTGTTATTGCTCCTATAATAGAAACTTTGTGTCCACCGAAGATATAACATTTAGGTGTAGGGTTTTTCCTCTTAAATCATTATTGTTGGACACCACTAACAAATCCTAAAAAATGAGCATAATAAATTACAATTTTTTTTTTCTTTCTCTATTACTCACAAGAGGTAAGTGATAAAATAAATAGTGCTAAGAAATTAGGTTTTTTCATAGAAATAATAGAGCCATTATTGACACCTTCTACCTTTTAACACTAAGGGTTCTCGTTAGACTGTTGGAAAGACAAGCCCAATATCCAATTGAATCTTTAGAATTGGATCAGTGCTTATATTAAAAAATGGATCAAATTGATAAGGTTCAAATATTGATGTAATGCATGAAATTTCAAAGACCATATTCTAGCAAAAAGGGTTATCATAATCTCCAACCAACACATATTTTGAAATATTAATAGAAGAAAATGCAGAAAAAACATCAAGATGAACAATCGATTTCACATTAGGCTTAATTGACACATTCATATGGTTGAAATTTCATTAATTACGATCCTTCTAATCAAGAAATAAAGATTTTCTCCAAGAAGAAATGCTTCACAAAATGCATAGTAAATCATCCACTGCATAACTCTGCTAACAAAGTTGTTAATAAATCCTTTATCAATTAGTATTCCATTAGAGAAGGCAGAAAAATAAAATGGACAAAGAAAGGAGAACAAGTTGATCTTTGACTACACAAGAATCCTCCATCCAGATATATAGAGTTTGAGAGTTTACAAAATAGTAACAACCTTTTTCCTATCACTCCAACGAAAAACAAAAACAACTGCAAACCAAAATTATCAAGTGTCGATACTATTCATCCTACACCTAATTAATTGAATTGTTGCTTGATCAAGTATAATTAGTTTTTCAATGAAGCCATGCAAGGAACTGATTAACTGGTGAAACACTTGATTTAGATCAGAAAAAAGAAGAAATCCATGGCATAAAAAAGTGCATTTCAAAAAGACAATAGAACCAACATCCACTAAACAAGAATGATTTGACATTTGTACTGCTCAAAGACTCCAGATAATTAGCCATAGGGTCTTGAAATTCATAAAGAAATATATTTTCTTGATGTTCCAGCTGGAGATTGGATTGTTTCTGTATATTCCCAACTTTATAACTACTTCCAATTTCATTTTTCTGCAAAAATGAAGGTTGTTGCAGGATGGTTTCGCTGATTGCAAGTGAAATTTGACTAAAAGAAAACCGATCCACGTGATTTGTAGCTAGAGAAAACACATATTCATATTCATAATAATCAGAAAAAATTATAGAATGTGAACTTTCATAAACCTATTTATTTTCTTCTACTCCATATCCATGAGAAATCATATCATTTTGAATAGTATCAACCTCTTGATCATCATGAAAAGTCTCTTCCACCGCAACATATTCCTAAATACAAGAATACTCTCCATCACTGTCAGATCCTTTACACAACAAATCAAACTCATGACAACATTCTCGATAAAGGAAGTCATCTGAAAATTTCTCTTTACAAAATGAATGAAAGGAAGTATGAAAACATTTCAAAGAATTAACACTGGAAACCAGAAGATATCTACAACAATCACAGACTTTTCCCTCCAGGGAGTGTCTAAACAACTTGATCATGACATATTCATGTATAAATTTCAATTTAAGCATGAACTCATGAAAATCTAATCAGAACTCAGCTGACGCTTCCCAATATTCTCCTCTAAACATAGGAAGAGGACCTTCCCATTCACTTCTATCAGGCACGAGGTTTGGAAAACTAGATATATTTGAAAAATCACAAAATGCATACATATGAGCAAGTATCTTGTCCATTTAAAACCAGTGAAGTCGTCAATAGATTCATTTGTGATGAATTTGGAGTCGACAGGTAGAAGATTACAGTCAAAATAGTGTCCTGCTCATGTCTATCATCAAGAGTTGTATCTATTCTATGTCGTTCTCCAAGGGAATATCTTCAACTTCATCCCCGACAACGACGCCAAAAATGTTAGAAATGAGAGTCACCCTCAAACTGATAGAGGATAATCCCAGTGCCCATTTGATTTAAATGATTAAAATAGGTTATACTTGGTGGATCAATAAGAGAAGAGTAAAAGGGAGGGAAACAGACTGCTTGCAAATACATTGTATTGGGCATGGAGTCATAACATTTTGTAGATCAAAGGCAATCAGGCTTCCTACCAAACAAAAGGCTTATGCAAGGATGGGTAGAAGAATACAAGGTAAACAAAAAGAAGAATATCCACTTAACAAAGATCTTTTTGGAAAGATAGATAAAAGTGTGCTTGAACAATAATGAATGATTAACAGGAAATTACCAAAACTCCTTTGCAGCTCATGAATCCATTGAACAAAGGCAACAATTGTCTTAGGTTGATGGATAGTTGGTATAGATTGTTGGTTTTCATTGATTTCAACTATTGGAGAGTGATATTGTAGACTGATGTCAACCCTTATTGATTGATGTCAACCCTTGGAGAAAGTCTAGTAGCACAAAGGTTTGGGTAATGGACCCAAGGTTGTTTCATGTATAATGGTATGATTTTTAATAAATTTGAAGGTAATACTATTCTACATGGATAGTGCATGTCATTCCATTTCTTGTGGTATGTGGAACTTCACATAACTCCTCATGGTTAGAGAGTTATGTCCATGAGAAGTTGGAGAACGCAGGTTTGGGTAATGGACCCATGCTTTTTTGATGGATAATGGTATGAGTTTTGATATATTTGAAGTCAAGAATATTCTAGATGGATAGTACATGTCATGCCATTTCAAGTGGTATGTGGAACGTCACATAACTCCTCACAGTTTGAGAGTTATGGCCTTACAAAGTTGGAGGACCCTCATATGTTGGCCTGAAGCCCCAAAAGGTCAAAGAAGTCAAAGATCTTGCAAAGAAGAAATTATTATTTAAATGATAAAGTAAAGGGACAAAGTCAAGAAGGATTATTTAAATAATAAAGTGAAGTGACAAAATCAAAGAAGATTATTTAAATGATAAAGTGAGGTGACAAAGTCAAGGAGGAATATTTAAATGATAAAGTAATGGAGAATTTTCTAATTATGGAAAGTGGTTAAGCCTAAAAATGAGGAAAATAGGTTAAGTGACCTATAAATGGGTTAAGTGACCTAGAAGATGGAGAGTATAAATAAGAGGCAAGGCTCTCTCATTTTACATCACACTTTAGCATATTGAATATATATAGGTGACTGAGGTAACCAAAGGATATATAAGCCGAATTTTAGAGGGAAGGCAAAGAAAAGAAGGTCGGAATTCGAGGGAGGATAAATTCTTTTGATGATGATTTCTAAGGTATGTTATTTACAGGTCATCTCACCATTCTCACAATAAATCTTTTTCTAGAATGATTCAGACTGTGAAATTGCTAGGCCATTGAGAAAACATATCTAAGCATCTATAGTAAACAATTCAGATTGTGGGTCATTGCATTTTTGGAGTTACACTCTGTGGAAAATAGGGTTTGTGGCTAGACCTGAAACTAGTCTAAAATAGGTGTTTCAGGTAAAAACATCATAACTTCTTCATAACATATCAAAATTTAGTAAGACCAAATGTTTTGGTTAGAACACATTCCTTAGTATGTGGTGTAACATTTTCATATCGATTCAACATATATTCCGTGTGGGGCATGCTCTACAAGGTCACTCTCTAGAATAATCCAGAATTCAGCAAGGTATGCCATTTTTTCTATAATTCTTTTTCTGAGAGGTTCCAAGTAGTGACACCTGGAGGAATTAAATAAAAACATTGAAGAACATTGTGTATCAGTTTCAGATATTTATTCATTACAGGTACATAGTTATAATTATTTCAAGTTAGGATTGTTGACTAATCCAAAACTAGTCATGTGAGACTAAAGAAAAGTTTGATGAAAGTGCTAGTCTCTTGTTGTTAAAGTTAAGGAAGGTTTGCAGGTATGTGATCATATAAACCATGTCTATTACAGAGTTACAAATCATATTTGGATGATGAAATTGATGAGGGATTTTGGTTAAGGTACATGTTGGGTACATGGTTGAGACAAGTAGTTGATGAGTTGGCACATACATGAGGTGTATAGTTGATGATGTTGG
>ML780537.1:334015-355942 GCA_009831015.1 Picea engelmannii | reverse complement strand
ATAGGTTGATTACAGGTTGAGGTACAGATTGATGCATGGTTGATGCATGGTTTAGGTTATTGGTACAAGTTATTTGGTGCAGGTTGATTGGTACAGGTTTAAAACAATATATCTCACAGTGATAGTGTGACAGTAGTTCCATCATTCTACTTATACGTCAGGGAGGTTGGATGGGGAAAGGAAAAGTGGGGTTAGCCACCTTCTGGTTGTAGCCAGAGAACATAGGGGGTTGTAGCCTCCTTCTGGTTGTAGCCATAGAATTGGGGAGTTGGATCTTCCCTCAGGTTGTAGCCTGAGAAAATAGGGGGTTGGAGCCTCCTTCCAGTTGCAGCTAGAAAACAAAGGAAGTTGTTGCTTCCAATGAATGTAATTCTTCAAGACATATAAGAAAAAGCATTCTGTGGTTTTTTCCGGCTTTAGGTTTCCACGTAAAACATTGGTGTACTGTGTATGTGTATGATTGTTCATTTGTTCATTTTTTCATTTCTTATTTACTATGCAGTTATTGGATGATAACGATACATTGATATAACACTTGGATTATATGGTTAAAAAGGATTAAATTTCTTTATTACTGATTCACCCCCCCTCTCAGTAGTCCAACACAAAGTATGTAAATATTACTGAAGAAGTATGGTAAGAAAGAATGGAAACAAGAGAAAACAATTCTGGTACCACAACTTTCATGAATCTCTAATGGCATAAATGCCTACAACACATGTCGTTTGGCTTACAAATACACATATAAGTTGCCCATGTAGCTCTCTCAAGATCTCTCTAGTCATGAACCGCCTTCTCCAAGAGCTCCCTCCTTCATTAAATAGAAAATAACCTCCAAAATATACTTAGGGGTCGTAGCCCATCTCTTTCATTGCATTATGGGCCTTGGAGATAGGTGGCAACAGTCAAAGAGACAAAAATCCAACAAACTGCTAAATTTTAGAAAGTTATTGAAAGTCATTAATAGATATGTTTCCAACTCACTGCATGAGGTTTTAATGGAGCTAAATCTTAGGTCCAGGTGTCCTTTATCATCTAATTAATCTTTGATAATTCATTTGATCCCTCCTTAATAGGTGGAAACCTCCAAACAAGGTGAATATCCAATAACTGTCTGAGTTAGCAGCGCCAGTTTGCAACACACTTGTTGTACCTGGTGTTTTAATTTTATCTTTAAAATCCCAAAATGGGTCACATTGATTTTTGGTCATCAGGTCAATGCCATAATCATTCTCCTTCAAAAAACATTTCAGAAAAACCCACATCACCATTTGGGATTTATGATAAAATCTTTGGAAGAAGTTGCTAGAGGGAATGAGTTTGCAACGCCAGTTTGCAACACACTTGTTGTACCTAGTGTTTTAATTTTATCTTTCAAATGCCAAAATGGGCTCGGCTTATTTTTGGTCATCAAGTCAATTCTATAATCATGCTCCTCCACAAAAAACTTCAGAGGAACCCACATAACCATTTGGGATTTTTGATACAATCTTTAGAAGAAGTTTCTTGTTGGCATAGGGGCAGACCCAGGGTTCATCTCTAACAACGCACCAACAAGCCCTAACTATTGGCCCTTTCAGAAACACCTATGAAGCAGATGTAGTCTTACCCGAAGTAGCAATAGGGGGGCTGCAGGACACATGTGTCTACAACCAGAGGAAATGTAAAGTGGATCCAAGGCAACAACATGCAACAATCTAGTTACTCTTTATCTCTCTTAAACCTACTGCGCAAGTTATATCTAAGATCCAACACAATGATGCAATAACTGTAGAACATAAAGCAAGAGAACACAACATCAATCACACCGAACAATGAGATATATGTGGTTCATCCTTTCCCTAGAGATACGTCCCCGAAACTGCGTTTCTTGATATATTATGTGAAAACATACAGTTCTATCTATGCTCTTAGCTTGCAGATATCTCTCTCTTTCTCTCCCTCCCCTCCCTGTGCACCCAACTGTAGGGTTGATCTTCACACCCAGCTGAATATCTTACAATATAGAATGCTCTCACACACAACACTTCTCTCTCGCACAATACATAATAGTATCAACAACAATGATCATCCACAATAATGACAATAACAACAATGAACAACAACAACAACGAACAACCCCTCCCAGGTCCTCTAGACCTTTACTTATACATTATAATGACAACTTTCTAGGTTTCAAAACCCTATATACCAAAACCCTAGGTGTCTAAAACCCTAGGTCAACTTGACCCGTACTTCCCGGGCTTCACCAGCCTATCTTTCCTTCTTTCCCGCGAGGTGCTCCAAACCACTCGTTGACATCTTCTTCCGGTTGCTGAGTTTTCCACGATCCATTTTCCTTGATTATCTGTCATCCTCGATCTCCTCATTCAATGACTAGATTTCCCCTTACTTAACTCCTTATTTTATGCTTCTTTGACCACTTCGATCCAATCTCAGTCAATGTGCCTTCCGTGTAGTTCGTACTTCGTCTTTTCTTTTCCTTTTTCTTCGCTTTCTTTCTTAATCCATACTCAAGGGCCAACATGCCCCCAACACTCACCTGTGACTTGTCCTGAGTCACTGGAGGTCTGAACCTTTTGTTTCTCTTCATCTTCAGACTGTGCAGAGTAGCCTGTTCTCTCTGTTATGTTCCTCCCTTCCTTGTGCAGACTGTATTTTTTGTGTCCGGTACCCAATTTCAACTGCACCTGGTACCTAGACCCTTCTTCTTATGCTTTTACTGAGAGTTGTGGGGAAACTGGTTGTCATAGTACAATTTCGACTGGCTCCCATTTACCAAACCTTTCTTCCATTCTCCCTTCAAAGTCTTCAATTGTGCAACTCCTCCTTCTATAACATAGGAAACCTCATATGACCCAAGCCAATGTGTCCTGAACTTCCTTGGATGCTTTATGAACTTGTTGTCATTTACTAATACCAGATCTCCTTTCTTAAAGGATTTCTTCTTGATATGTCTGTCATGGTAGGCCTTTTCTCATTCCTTCTATACCTGCTGGTGAAATCCTGCAATGAATCTGTCTTCTTCAAGTTCTACTAACTGCACAAGTCTGTCTTTCACAACAATTGTGTCATCCATATCTGTAAATGTTTCAATTCTTAAGCTAGGAACAAGTATTCCATAGGTACGACTGCTTCTAGACCATAAACCAACTTAAAGGGAGTCTGCATTGTCAACTTCTTGCAAGTGGTTCTATAGGCCCATAATACTGTTGGTACTCTCAAATCCCAATCATCCCTATTTACACTACAAATCTTCGTCAGTGTTGTCTCCAGGATCTTATTAAAAGATTCGACTATACCGTTTTCCTGTGGGTGGTATGGAGTTCTCTTCTGATGGTGAACTTCAAATTCCTGAGTCAAGGCTTCAATAGTTTTATTAATAAAATGAGTACCTTGATCGCTCATCAGGATCTTTGGACATCCAAACCTGGTTATGATATCATCAAATATGAATCGTACAACTGTAGTTGCACTATAGTCCTTGTTTGCTCTTGCTTCTGCCCATCTGGTCAAATATTATGTTGCAATGATGATGTATCTTGCTCATGTGCGCTTCCCTGGTGGGTTGATAGGTCCCACGAAATAAATTGCCCATTTCTCAAAGTCTTCTAAAGCTAGCTAAGGTGCTAAAGGAATCTCATCTCTTCTAGAAGGTTTCCCAACTCTTTGGCATACATCGCAGGCTCTGTAGTATTCCTTGGCATCTTTGTGTAAAGTGGGCTACCAGAGGCCAACTCTAAGAACCTTATGCGTTGTTGTTTTCCATGCATAGTGTCCTCCTGCGATGCCTTCATGTGATTTGCTAGAATCAGTGGTCTCTCTGCCTCCATAACACATCTTCATAAAATATCATCAGGTCCCATCTTGTATAGTTGCCCAGCTATAAGTGAAAAATCTGCAGCACGAACTACCAGTTGTTTCTTCTAGATGATTGTATATTCACGAGGTGTCGTTCCTGTTGATAGGAACTTGAATATCTCAGCGAAGTGATCATCAAACTTTCTGATGGACAACAACTGTGCATCTGGTAGTGTATCCTCCTATTAGGGTCCTAAACTGCACATAGGTAGAACAATATATTCGGATGTAATAAAGGTCAATATTAATAAGGCCTTGCAACAAAATAGAATAAGTCGAATGTAAGAAGAACTAATAGAAGCTTCCGCTTCTAGAAGTATCTTACTCTAGATGCTTCTTTTGATAGACATATTTAGTCTAAATAGGAGTTGAGGGTATGAGAACCCTAGCTTGGATATTATTGTAATAGAGCTCTACTCGACTGGAGGTTTCCCCCTCGAAGAGGCCCGTGAACATTGTTCTCAGAATCAAAGTGTTATTTTTGTTGTTATTATTATATCATTTCAGTTTTATTGTGGTGATTGTCTTGGTTATATTGTTGTTATTCTACATTTCTATCATTTTATTTCTGTTCTACATACTTTTTATATCTAGTATATTACAAGTGGTATCAGAGCACTTTCCTCGGCATAAATTGTGAGTAATTTTTTTTTTCTAGGTAGAGACGTATTCTGGCGTCTTTAATCCATAGAGATCTGTCATTAAGTGCATAAACCCGCGATTGAGGGATTCATACATGCAGGAAATACAAGTGGTACTTAAGCACACATATGTTGGCCACCCTTGTAACCCTTGTTGGTACCCATTCGAGTGGTAGTGCATCAAAAAACACATGTGTACGGATCGACCAAGATTACCTCAAGCCCTCTTTAGATAAAATGATCGGTTGCCTAACTGTTATAGTTCCACCAAGAGAAACACTCGGGAGGATACTCTCTAGTACATGGGTATTCGGGTAGTATCGCTAAGGGTAGGGTCTAGCCTCCTTAGTTAGTGCCCTGAGATATTGGGTTGAGTACTATTGTTGGACCCCGCACGTATATCAGAGAGATATAGCACAAGGCAAACCCTTGTCTGTAGAACCCTTGAATACCTAACCCTTGGGCATAGAAACATAAAAAAATTAAAACAGATAAGATCTATTGTCGCGCAACTGTGGCCGGGTTGCCAAATCACTACACATTTCTTCCTGGTTAAGCATTTGGGCATTTCATCACTGCAGTATTCTTCAGACCAGAGTATAACTCCGCAGGTGTAAAAAAAAAAGTGTGGAAATTGTCTTACCATTATTTGAGACCTATTCCATTGGATTCATCTCTTCGCCCTTATCACATTCATACATATCATTTTTCGGTAAAATTGTTTACCCCACTCGCCCCTTTTCGGTTCCCTCGTCCTCATGGCCCATACCCATAGCTAAGACTTGGAAGCTCGCTTCAATACCTTGTAATCTAATCTCACCGAGACCCAACAAGAAGTGAAACAACTTAGTGCCAATGTTGTCGCCATCAATACAACCATGCATTCCTCAATGGAGGAAATCAAACAAGACTTGACCACCCATATTGAATCTGTCTTTTCGACACTCTGCACCAAGCTGCATATCCCTACAGATAACCCTTCCTTTGACTCACCTACACATACTGAAGCTGAAAATTCCTCTCATTCCCATAAATTTCAACACCATCACTTTCAACGTGACCTATGCCTTCCGCGGGTGGATGTGACCAAATTTGATCGCTCGGACCCCACTGGTTGGGTAACCCAAATGGAACATTATTTATCTTTATACGGAATTACAAATGACTTGGCCAAACTTTGGTATGGTGTTCTCCATCTAGATCAAGAACATTGGCAATGATAGCAATGGAGAAAAACTTCCCGTCAATGGTATATTGCTTGGACACACTTTGTGGCAGAGATTTATGAATGCTTTGACACTGACACCAACCATTTGGGTCGTTTGACAAAGTTGAAACAATCAGGAACAATGGAAGACTTTATGGCTTCCTTTGAGCGCCTGGATTTTCGGACAGAGGGCATGTCTGATGCCTTTTTCCGAGAGTGTTTTATCAGTGGCCTAAAGGATGAGATTCAAGCCCATGTCCTCATGGCTCAGCCTCAGAGTTGGGTGGAGGATACTAAAAGAGATAAAGAATCACAACAGGTTGTATCTTCTCAAAACCAGAAACCCTCCTTTATCCCTCACACTAAACCAGTAAATCACACTACTCCCTCCGCTCCACTAAAGATCCAAAAATTGACTAGGGATGAAACAATTGAATGCCAACTCAAAGGCATTTGTTATAATTGTGATGAAAAATATTTCCCAGGCCACAAGTGTAAGGAACAAAATATTTTTATGGCCATCTTGGAGGATATTTCAGAAGAGGATGTTGAAACTCCCCTTGTGTATGAGTCACTTGAAACCACTGACATAACCCCTCCCTCAGACCCTCTCGAATTAGAACCAATCATTTCCCTCAATTCTCTCACTGGCTTCTCTGCTCCCCAAACCCTCAAGCTAATCGGTTACATCAAGCATAAGAAGGTCATCATTTTGGTTGATAGTGGAAGCACCCATAATTTTATTCATCACCGCATTGCCCAAGAAACTCATTGCTACATCCATGCCATCAATAATTTCCAAATCATGATTGCCAATGGTGGCTCCATGAAATGTGAAGAGCATTGTGAAAATGTGCATCTCCAAATTGGTGACTACCACCTAAAATCTCATATGTTTGCTACCGAAATGGGCGGTTGTGACATTGTGTTGGGTGCAGACTGGCTAAGGAATTTGGGTCCCATTCTCATGGATTTTAAGGAATTAACCATGCAATTCGACCAAGAGGGCCATCAATATAATTTCCAAGGAATCATCGTCGGTTCACCTAAGATCATTAGTTCCCATCGCATGGAAAAGCTACTCAAAAAAGGTCATTCTAGTGTTATTTCCCAACTCCATGCCATACAAGCAATAGAGACACCATCGGTGCCGCAAGACCTCCAAGCCATCCTTTCTAAAAATAAATTGGTCTTTTCCACTCCCCAGGGACTCCCTCCTTCCCGTGGTGTTCATGATCATTCCATTCCCCTTGTACTCAAAATCCTTCCTCCCAATATTCGTCCGTATTGTCACCCCTTTTCCCAAAAAAATGAAATTGAGAAAATGGTTTAGGAACTCCTTAATGCAGGCATTATCCACCCTAGTACTAGCCCCTACTCTTATCCTTTGGTCATGGTCCTGAAGAAAGAAGGTTCTTTGTGAATGTGTCCTAAATTTCGTGCCCTCAACAAACTTACCATTAAATACAAATTTCCCATTCATGTCATTCATGACCTCTTGGATGAATTGAGTGGCGCCCAATTCTTTACTAAACCTGATCTTCGTTTGGGCTACCACCAGATACATATGAAAGAGGCAGACATTCCCAAGACTTCCTTTAGAACTTATGAGGGCCACTATGAGTTTTTGGTCATGCCCTTTGGCTTGTGTAATGCCCCCTCCACCTTCCAAAGCCTCATGAATAATGTCTTCCATCCTTTTCTCCATCATTTTGTCTTAGTTTTCTTTGATGATATCCTCATCTATAGCAAAACCTAGATAGACCATATTTCTCATGTGGATCGAGTTCTCCATCTACTCTCTCAGCACCAACGTTTCCTGAAACAGTCTAAATGTGCTTTTGGTGCCTCGGAATTCGAGTACTTGGGTTAGCTAGTTGGCAAGGACGACGTCAGGGTGGATCCTAAAAAGACTGAAGCTATGCAAGACTGGCCTCACCCAAAGACTCTCAAAATCTTGCGTGGATTTCTAGGATTAACAAGTTATTATCGCAAGTTTGTTAAGAATTATGGAAATATTGTAACACCTCTCACTGCACTCCTAAAAAAGAACTCTTCCAATTGGACTCCAGTCCATGCTCAAGATTTTCAAACCTTGAAGATGTCCATGTGCACCACTCTAGCCCTGTCCCTTCCTGATTTCACAAAGACCTTTGTCTTGGAATGTGATGCTTCAGGGAAAGGAATTGGTGATGTCCTTATGCAAGAGAGTCAACCTTTGGCCTTTACCAACAAGCAACTATTTGAAATAAATCTGGGCAAATCCATCTATGAAAAGGAAATTTTTTCTATTCTGCGTGTCGTTGATCTGTGGTGCCCTTATCTATTGGGGAAACACTTCTAAATTAAGACAAACCATCAAAGCCTCAAGTACTTTCTGGAACAACACATTTTCTCCCCGGAGCAACAAAAATGGGTGAATAAGCTCTTTGGATATGATTATGAGATCATTTACAAGAAAGGAAAAGACAATGTGGTTGCGGATGCACTTTCCCAAAAATATGAAGATGAAGGATCCCTTTTTTCTCTTTCCTTCATTGTACCATATTGGCTCCAAACCATTCACCAGGAATGGCTACAAGATCCCAAAAGTTCGCATTTGATCCAATAATTGCAATCCAATGTTCCAGCTTCCCCAGGGTACTCTTAGCTCCATGATGAGCTTTGATACAAAGGTCATTTATATTTAAGTAAACAATCAAAACTTAAATCCATGGTACTTTCAGAGCTTCAAGCTACACCCACAGCAAGGCACTTCGGGTTCACCAAAACCTATGACAGGGTCAAATGTTCTTTTTTCTGGGATGGTATGAAACAAGACATTCATACTTTTGTCGCTAAATGTGATGTGTGTCAATGCAAAAAGGGAGAAAAAGTCAAATCGTTAGGCACACTACAACCGCTTCCGATTTCACCTGCTATTTGGAGGGATATCTCTAAGGATTTTATTACAAGCTTACCCAAATCGGGAAATAAATCAGTCATCATGGTGGTTGTTGATTGCCTTTCCAAGTATGCTCATTTCTTCTCTCTTCAACACCCATTTATAGTGTCCACGGTGGCTCAACATTTCATGGATCAGGTCTTCAAGCTTCATGGCATGCCACACTCTATTGTTTATGACCGTGACGCAACTTTCACCAACAATTTTTGGAAAGAACTGTTCAAGCTACAAGGCACCCAATTGCATCTCAACATAGCTTAGTATCCCCAAAATGATGGTCAAACGGAAGTTGTCAACAAGTGTTTGGAAACACATTTGAGGTGTTTTTCCTCAGAAAAGAAAAATCAGTGGGCTCAATGGTTACCCCTAGCTGAATGGTGGTACAACACTTCATACCATACAGCTACACACATGTCTCCTTTTGAAACAATATATGGACAAAAGCCAGCTTCAATTCTCTCACACTTACTTGGTGTCTCGAAGGTCCAAGCATTTGACCAAACACTTACAGTTCGGGAGGCTATTCTCCGTAGCCTCAAAGAGAATTAGGTCATGGCACAAAATCGCATGAAGCAACAAGGATTCAAGATCGCTTTGAACGTCAATTTGCATAAGGGGGTCAGGTGTTTCTTCGACTGCAACTTTACAAGCAAAATTCCCTCAAGGTCGAGCATTGTTAGAAGCTAGCGCCCAAATTTTATGGTCCTTATACCGTTCTCAAACATGTGGGACAAGTGGCCTATCAGTTAGCTTTTCCCAATAATTCGAAGCTACATCTTGTTTTTCATGTTTCATTCTTAAAGAAGGTGATTGGAACTAAGTGCCAAATTCAAACCAACCTTCCTGAGTTAGCCGAAGAAGGATCCATTTGGCTACAACCACAAGCAGTTTTGGACCAACGTAAGCATCGCTTGCATTAAAGAACCATCAAGGAAGTGTTAGTCCAGTGCAAAGATACAACTCTAGCAGATGCCACTTGAGAACCAACTACCATTCTGCAGCAATTTCCACATCTCAAGCCTTGAGGACAAGGCTGTTTTTAGGGGGGAGAACATGTTAGGGTCATAAACTGCACATAGGTAGGAAAATATATTCGGATGTAATAAAGGTCAATATTAATAAGGCCCTGCAATAACATAGAATAAGTCAAATGTAGCAAGACCTAATAGAAGCTTCCACTTCTAGAAGGATCTTCCTCTAGATGCTTCTTTTGATAGACATATTTAGTATAAATAGGAGTCGAGGGTATGAGAACCCTAGCTTGGATATTATTGTAATAGAGCTCTGCTCGACTGGAGGTTGCCCTCGTGAAGAGGCCCATGAACATTTCTCTCAAAATCAAACTGTTATTTCTATTGTTATTCTTATATCATTTCAGTTTTATTGTGGTGATTGTTTTGGTTATGTTGTTGTTATTCTTCCATTTCTATCATTTTATTTCTTTTCTGCATACTTTTTATATTTGGTATATTACACCTCTAGACTAGTAGGTTCCTCTCCATTCTCTAACCTAGACTAGTGGTCAGGTCCCTTATTCATTCTCCCTGGCTTGACCACAATTTCAAAATCATATTCCTGGATAAACATAAGCCATCTGCATATTCTTGCCCCCAACACTAGCTTGTTGACTAGGTATTTCAATGCAGCATGATATATGAACATCTTAAAGTTTCCTCCCAACAAGTAGTGGTGAAATTTCTGTAACACATACACCATGGCTAAACCTTCTCTCTTAGTGGTAGTGTAATTTATCTCAGTTGTAGAGAGATTCCTTCTAGAAAAGGCTAATGGGTGGTCAATATATCCTGCTCTTGGTTGTGCTAACACTGATCCTAATGCAATGGATGAGGAATCAACATGCACATCTTACTCCAATCTGGGAAAACCAGAATAGGTGCAGTGACCATTTTCTATTTCAGTGTGTCGAAGATCTACTGGCATTATTTTGGCCATTGAAACTGACAATATTTCTTCAAAATCTTCTTCATGGGTGTTGTAAGCTGTGCATAGTCCTTAATGAACTTTTTGTAGTATCTAGTATGTCCCAGCGCAGTGCGCAACTATCTAATTGAAGTAGGAGGGGGTAGGTCAACAATAATGGCAATCTTAGATGGATCTACTAACAACCCTTGTTTACACACAATATGGCCTAGCAACACTCCAAAGGGTGAAAAGAAGATGCACTTCTTCAGGTTTAGGGAAATCTGACATTGCCTACACTTATCCAACATTAGTCATAAACATTCAATATGATTTTGCAATAAGCTAAAAACAGTCTAATCATCAAAATATGCTTCCAGAAATTTATGTAAGAAGTCCTTGAATGCTTCAACCACCACCCTAGAAAAGATGGTCGGTGCATTCTTCAGTCTGAAAGGCATCACTGTGTGCTGGTAGGATCCCCATTCTATTTCAAATGTGGTCTTATGGCGATCTTCTTTAGCAATCATGATCTAGTGATAACCTGAAAATCCATCTGTAATGGAATATACCTCCTGTCCTCCTACATTATCCAACACTTCGTCAGTAAATGGTGCAAGGAATGGATCATGTAAACATGCATCATTCAGTTTCATCAAGTCTACACATATTTTGATCTCTCCTATATTTTTATCTTGTACCACCATAGGGCTAATCCATTCTAACTCTTCAACATCTTCTATGATTCCTACTTCCAACATTCTGTCTAATTCAATCTTGACTTTCTTCTTATATTTGGGATTCAGTCTATAAGGTCTCTGCTTGATTGGCCTTGCATCTGGTTTCAAGGGGATATTTATCTCTCCCATGGGACCTTTAATTCCCTTCATATCAATAAACTTGGTTGGAAACAAATCATGATACTCATGCAATAGTTCTGTGATCTTGTCAATGGTGGCAACATCCCAATAATCTCCAACGTTTTCTAATTTAGGCGCTTTCTCTGTTCCAATGTTAACTTTCTTGATTTTGATTGGTTGTCCAATAAAAGGTAGTTCGACTCTTGGTCCTTATACATCTCTCTGTCCTTTTTTCTCTTCGATGTTCACATTCCTAGGATCATCGTCTTCATTAGCATTGATATTGTAACAGCCCTGTAATTTATGAAGCAGTGCAATCCATTCATCTTCTTCTTGCTCCAAAGGGAGGTTAGGTGCCTCCTCAAAGATATTATGTCTTACAACCTGTAAAGCTTGACCCACTATGGGATACTGACTCTCAAATAAAAATGTAGCTACAAAGTTCTGAGTCATATTGTGCCAATCTGCAGTAGTGAGGCGCAGTTCTTCTTGTAGATACCAATTGATAGGTGTTTTATCCAAAGTGTTAATGAACTTGTGCACCCACTACTCTTGAGGAATGTTTCTCCAGGCCTTCTCACAACTTCTCACATGGCTCTTCGGAAAAATTTGACCTATGTATCTAACTTCGCACCCTTTAGTTTGTTATGAAAAGTGCACTGTCATCAAAGTGCGACATTGCACCTAGTCCGCAATGTTCTTCTTATGTGTTCCCCACCATCTTGTTGGTGTTTGTTTTAAAGTTTCATCCAATGCCAACAGTCATTGTTGTACTGGTACAATTTATTCAAATTCTGATAAGATTGTTTCTAAATGATTTAAACCATCAAATGTGGGCAGATTTCTTACTTCTGTGCCAATCCAACAAATTTCCCTGGTCAATCTAGCACACCTCCACGTAGAAACTTCGTACATCTTGTTTTTCCAGTTCTCTAGTGCTTCTTCTGAATCTGATGAGCATGCGTTGTCACTTCGCCAACTTAAGTTCCCATCTGTTGTAGGATTAATGTAATCCTCTTGTCTTGTTGTCAATTTGTAAATGTTTTCTAGCTCATATGCACAATCTTCTTCTCTTATGGGCTCTTTGTATCTATGACCTTCATCAGGATCCGGAGGTGCAATAACCCTAAGGACATCACCTTCAATTTTCATTCTTCATTTCTTTAAGTCGACAATAGTAGAATTATTGAAAGTCCAATCAATTCCTAACAATGCAGGATAGGGATAATTGTCATCAACTATCTCAATCACCTCGAAATCCACAAATGTCCTTACCCCGTTGATGTCCACAGGGACATGCTCCAGTCTTCCAAAGGGGCTTACTATCTATTGATTATCCATCCTAAGTCTGATAGGAGAATAGATCAACTTAGGTTTTCCCATCAGTGCTCAGGTCTGCTTCATCATAACATTGACTTCTGACCCTAAGTCGAGGACCACATAATCTATGTCATAATCTCCAATCTGAGAATTAAGGTGTAGTTCCTTATTTGTCCTTCTCTTTCTGGATACTTGATGTATTTCGTTGTTTAGCAGAGGAGATATCCTACCTATATCATATTGTCTGATCAAATTGTGTAGTTCTTGTATATATCTTTCATCCTTAATCAGATTAATGCAAGTACATAAGAATTCCATAATCTTGCTTACCACTTTTCCTTCTCCAGGTGATGAAAACTGATCAAATGCCAAAGGAATTCCACATTCTCTCACTTTTGGTTGTGTCTTTGATTAAGAAGCCTAATCTCTTCCAAATTATTTTCTTGCCTCTTCAAATGTCAGTTTTCCTTCCCTTGGATCAAAAACTTGTGTCTTCTCTACAGCTCTTCTAACCCTTGATTCTTGTGTAGTCTTTTTTGGAGTCAGCCTGTCTTATCCTATAGCAATACCTCCTGTAGTGATAAAAACGACTCTAGGATCCTCTCTATGAGGTTCTGCTGAGATTAATTGTACTTGTTGGTTTCCTCCTCATCTCTCCTGAAGTTTGGCTAACAACATAAGGCAATCTTCAATAACATGTTAGAATGAGTTGCAGTAGCTGCAAGTGGTACAAAGGTTCTGATAGTCCCTTTCCAAATGTCCTGGTTGTGCATAGTTATAACAAATGATCTGACCTCGACCTCGACCCATGCCTCCTCCTCATCCTCTTCCTCTGAATCCGCCATGAGGGTTGAAGTTACCTCTTCCTGTAGAGTTAAACTGCGCAGTATTTCCTTCCTGTTGTACTTTGCCTTGAATTCGATATGTGTCTCTTGATCTTTCATACAAGATGTCATAAGCCCTGTAGTATTTCTCATCATGCCCCACAAATTTACATAATGTGTAGTAGAGGTTTGCAGGTGTCTGGACATATTTTTTCATGTAGTAGCATTCACCAAGGCGATGCCTATTTATACATACCTCACACCAGGGTAGAGTAACATGCTTCAAAGGGCTCAGAGCCCCAGAGGCCAAGTACTCATGAAATAGGGGAAAATGCTCCTTATCGTGGCCTTCTGATTTTTTTCTGATACACCAGATCTCATTTCTTTTATCTTTTCCTTGTCTTTCTTCATATCTTTGACCTGCAGAGATAAACTAGTTAGCTGACTCAAAAGTTGGCTCATACCTGATATGGATTCTCCCATAGGATATGATTCTATTTTCATGGTGATCTTCAATGCCTAAGCCCACAAAGCGATGTTCTGTTGCATCAGAGGGAATCTGTTGTGTGGTAAGAGGGAAACAATGAACCATTCTTTATTCTGTTCATTTGGAATATGAAAACTCAAGTGGCATGTCAAGGTCTTAAACCTATGCTCAAACTCCCACACAGGTTCAACTACTCTCTGCTTGATTTCTTTCATCTCTGTAATGCACTATGACTCCGAATTGGGTTTCTTGAATTCAGAAATCAATGCAATCTTAATGACATTCAGCAGTTTTGGTTGTGCAACTCCTTGGACAAATTTCATGTACCATCTCAGTGCGCGACTTCTTAGGGTAGTACTAAACTGATCTCTCTTAACAGTTTCGTCAGTGATATTCTTAATACTCCACACAGCTTCTTATAAGAACCAATGATGATTCGGATCTTCATATCCATCTCCCCTAAAGGTGGGTAACCTCATCTCATCTGCCATAGATCTTCCTATATTTCTTGACTGAGTATGCACTAAACCACTTGTACCAATGCTCTGAGTCCTTTGATAACTTAGGTTACTCTGGTTACTTAATGGTACTAAAACAACAGGAGGAGTGATAGTACTTACTTCGACAGTAGGCCCAGTCCCTAAAGTTACCGATTCTTCTCGACGAGGTTCTTCAATATGTTCTTCCTCTTCCCCAGCGGACTCCAAATGTTCCTCGTTCAACAACTATTCTTCTTCTCCACTATAGAACCCTTCGTCCTGTGCCATTGGATCATGACCCTGCTCAAACAGGTTCACCAGAGGAACTTCTCTAAATGATCTCCCACTATGCATGTGGCCAACCTCTGTGTCGTTGTCACTGTCTGAGTTCTTGAAAATTAGCCTTTCGATCTGACCAACTATTGTATCTTCAAGATGTTCTTCTCATGCAATAGCATCTTGATCTTCAACTTCAAAAAGTGTAAAATTTTTCCTCTAGGTCCCTTAAAGAAATATCTCTCTGCTTGGCTATATTAATCTATTCTGTCAATAGAAAACTCGGTAACGTACCCTCCAATGGTGTTATCAAACCAGTTGTTACACATCAACATTACTCACTTTGATAAGTGTCGTAAGTGTCACATGTTGATCACAACTGTCACAAAGTGTCGCATGTTGTTCACAAGTGTCGCAAATGTCAAGCAAAGCATACTGCCATGATGACGACACCAAGGAGACACTTAGAATACCCCAAACACCTGATTTGGAGGAAGAGGGATGGTTAACTAAAGTCAGGTATCTCTTGCCACCTGAAAGAAGCCCTAAAACCAAGGTTTTAAGGGAGAGCGCTCCCCTATATCACCCTTAGGAGCACTGGAACTCCCCTATAAGGTGTTGGGGAGCATTATATCACCAAACTGCCCCTCTGAAGGAGCGCTAGAAAATTTTAGAGCGTTGGTGCCCCCCTTGAGCCTACTAGGGAGCGTTATAGCGCCCTGATGCCCCTTTTGAGGGAGCGTTGTCTAATCTGGGTAGCAGTTGATCTGTTGAGGAGAATAAGGGGAAGATATTTCAAGTTTATAAGGCAGTTGCATTCGAATTCCTGGTTCAACCATGATCTTAGGAGAAGATCCCTGATCTAAGGAGGGAATTCCTCAACTTACCCTAAAGATACCTCAAGAGGTTAGGCCTCTCTGAACCTATATCAACAGGCTCTATGATGGTGGAAAGGGGGAAGAATTGTAAGCATGAAACCTATGATCTCATAGGAAACACACAGTGAATCGGAGGAGAGTAATCAGTGAAGCTACTGTCATCCGGGTCGTGGATCTTTTGAGAAAGGGTTAGACAAAGGGGACTTGACGAAGCTGTCGCATTCGCATCTATAGCTGTAAGTTACTTCTATCATTGTTCTCATCAATATGACATGCTTGGCCTGTTTCTTTCTAGTTTTTGTTTGACCTTACATGAAATTGTCCTTGATAGATAGATCTATTTTCAAGCTAATATAAATAGAGTAGGAAGTAGTTGTGCTATTGTTTGTCTACAGGGCTCATCGAGGAGTGAAAGATTGGAGCTCAACTCGGAGCATGCAGGGACAAACACCGGTAAAAGGTACTTATTTTCTCCTTCCTTCTCACACACTAGTCCACCTAGATCTAAAAGGAAGTCAGTGACCATGATAAGCACTTTCTGTCTTAGAGTTAAGAGTCTAGCTCTTTGAGGAGATCTACCTGTCCGCAGGGAGATTTTCCTTCAACAGAAACTGACGACTCCGTTGGGGAATCGAATCGAAACTTTTGGTTTTGATTTTTCCTCATAGACCTTGCCTTACACTCTGATTGTTTTCAAACCTTGTTCACCCCATTTATCTGATTTCACTTGTTGTTTGACTCTTTACCCCATCACACTCAGCCTGATTGTCAAAATTTGATTGAAATTTTGGGTTTTTGGACATTTTTGTGAGTTTTTTTAGCCTGGCGCCCCCCTGCCCATGTAAGAAGAGTGCCAACACTACCTGGAAGTGTTGGAAAGAGCTTTATAATTCTTTGGTGGCCCTTATACCAGAGCACCAACCCCTGTTTTACCCAAAATCTCTTCAAAATTTCCATTTTTTGGAGGTCCAGACCCTGTTTCTTCACTTGCTGAGCTGCTTTGTGACTCAATGATTATTATTTTGACCTTTGACATGCTTCCTCCTGAGAAGTAAACACCTTATTGTTCAGATTTTATTCCCTTCTACCTTATTTTTGAGTTTTTGTTGTTGAAAGCTTGAAATCGATCCCCTGCTTTCTTCTCTCCTATCCGACTGAGCGAGAACTCTAGTGAAGGACATTTGAAGTCTGTGACTCTTCTCATTTGGTTCTTTGAGGTCATCTGATCCAATTTATTTCTCCTTCCTTTTGCGTTTTTGGTTTTCCTTCTCTTGTTTGATCGCAAAAAAAAAAGGGTGTGTTGTTTGTGTGAAATCTACATTTTCTTGTCTGAATCTCCTTGATCTGAAAGGGTAGTTGGTGACAAGTTTTTTTTTTCCATTGAATTGATCATCGTTCGCATGAAAATGACAAAAGTACATATTAATGATTAGTTTGCATATTAGTTTGCATTTTTGAAATGTTGTAGCATCATATTGGATTTGATTGAGAACAAAATTGATTGAGGGCATTCCTTATCAAGTGTTTGATAGCGAAAATGACTCTTCCTCTTTCCCTTAAATAGGTATTCATTGAAAGGAAACGATTGCTTATCATATTTCATGCATATTTTTGGGAATTGAGTCATCATTCCATCAGTTTCACTTTCGTACACCCTCTAAGTAAACAACAACCATTAAAATCAACGCTTAACTAAAATTTATCAGACTTTTTACATCTTTGTTAGAAAACCTACATTAGTTTAAGGTGTAGGGATTTGGAATAGGTTGAAAGGATAAATTTCCAAAGCTATCGAACAAACTTAGTATCTTGCGGTAGGGAGAGTCAAATCCAATTGTCGTATTGGCTTGTTGGGCTCCCCTCTCACACAGGGGTTATGCATGAGGTTGCATTCAGGTGAGTTACAGAGATTATCCCTCCATGGCCCAATTGTTTGTAGTGTTCAGATCGTATATTGGGGGTCACTGGAAGGTATACCCACGATTATGTGTGGGAGCCTTTCAAGCTGATTTCGGACTTGTTATCTTGCCCATACGTTTCGACTGGACTATCGACTGTACCCTCCCAAGGGCTGACTACGAGTTGGTGACCTTAGTAGCCACAATCTTTAGGGTCTCACACAAGGTGACGGTGAAGGGAAGTCTCACTGTACCTGGAACAGACGTTGGCCAAACACAGTCGGGCTCCTTGGAGGGTAAATCCACAATTACTGCGTGGAATCTTGCACCAAGGTGTAAGTCCGTTAAGCAGGTCGCCAACGTAACTGATCCACCCGATCTATCCCTGCCCCTTCCTATTTTGATCTCGCGATGTTGTATTTCATCACCAACTAGTGGTTTCATTGTGGGAAGGTTTGTTTGATTGATTGCTTCTCATATTCATAGCGTGTGTTGTTTGTTTTACTTAGTGGACCTTAGGTCGAGTCAGTGTTAATGGCATCGAATCCTGGGAGTACCAATGGAGGAAACCCTTCTCTTGGGGAACCTTATACTTTTTCTTCGTTTCGAAACTTTGGTCCTCCATATGTTGCCACATTGAGTCTTCCAGGACTCACTATTGGATTACCAGTTTGGTTGTTCCCCACTTCGGTGATCCCAAATCCTCCCAATGTTTCAGTTGCACCTAATACTTTGGATGTCAATACACCACCCACACATCAACCTCATGTCGAATTTTCGCCTTCTTCGTCCATCAAGTCTCCTTCCATTTCTCCTTCATCGTCTATTGAAATCTCTAAAGCAAGTAGTCAGGTTGATCAGAAGAAGAAGAAACAGAAAGAGAAGAAGAAGAAGAACCTGAAAAGGACAAAGGCCCCAACGACATCAGATGTTGGCTCTAAGAAACAAGTTATTGTTAATAGTACTGGGAGTGTTGATGAGGTCAACAAGATTAAAATGAAGAATCCAAAACCCAAATTCCCTTGCAGTGTTTGTAAGGGTGACCACTTTCTAAGGGATTGCCCCAGTCTTACCCAGGTCTTAGAAATGTGGTCCTCCACGTCATCGGCCTTTGTCGGTCATGTCGATGATACCCCGTCAACTAGTGATGTTCAGGTTGGTAAGAAGAAGCAAACTGTCAAGTTCACTTGCATGTTATGTAAAGGTAATCATTACTCTCACCTTTGTCCTCGCATGGATGAGGCTTCTTCTCTTTTGGAAAAACTTCAACTTCCAAAAGGTTATCGTAAGATTTCCTCCAACCCATCATTGGTTGATGGACTGGTCAATCCGGTTCCATCCCCGGTCAGTCCGTTTGATCAGGTGGTCAAATTAGTTTCCTCCTCAATTGAACCATGAACCCAAGTAGCTGATCCAGTTTCGTCATCGATCAACCCCTCTCTTCATCAAAAGAGTGATACCAAAGTGGTCGATCTGTTTTCATCCTCGGTTGATCCCAGTCTCTCGTTAGAGAGTGACACCAAAGCAGTCGATCTGTTTCCATCTGTCGACCCCATTCTTCCCTTGGAGAATGAAACTTAAGTGATCGATCTGGTTATGTCATCGGTCGATCCCACTCCTCCTTTGATGAGTGCCAAAGTGGTTGCTCCGATTACATTATCGGTCAATCCCACTCTTCCGTTGAGGAGTGACAAAGTGACTGATCCAGTCCCTTCCTCGGTCAGTCCCACCCTTCATTCGAAGAGTGCCAAAGTGATTACTCCAGTTACATCGTCGGTCAATCCCACTCTTCCATTGAGGAGTGCTCAAGTGATTGATCCAGTCCCTTCCTCGGTCAGTCCCACTCTTCCTCTGAAGACTTCCAAAGTGGTCGATCCAGTTTCGTCATCGGTCAATCCCATTCCTCCATTGAGGAATGTCAAAGTGACTGATCCAGTCACTTCCTCGGTTAGTCCCACTCTTCCTTTGAAGAGTGCTAAAGTGGTCTATCCAAGTCCACCATTGGTTGATCTGATCCAATCATTGGTCGATCCTACTCCCCTTCTAGAGAGTAAACCCGATACTGCCCATGTTTTTCTCGTTAATACAGACTCTGCCGTACCGAGGGGGCATTCCTCCTTCTCCTGCGAAACCCCCTCCAAGTACTGAAGACATCCTTTTTGATTGGGGTGCGCTAACTGGACCTCGTCTTCCCTCTCACATTCCCTTCCAGATTAAAGTACAGGGTCGTGGTCGGGACGTTCCTCAAACGCTGATAGATGAAGGTGTGTCTGTTATTATTTTGTCTTCTGTTGCTTGGTACACTTTGGGTTGTCTGCAGCTTGCACCGGTTACATAGAATCTGTTATCTTTTAATAGAAGAACTAGTCAACCTTTAGGGATCCTTCCTTAGTTTCCTGTAACTTTGGAAGGGAAAACTGTCTTTATCGATGTCATGGTAGTCTGAGACCCCTTGGATTTCGCTTTACTCCTCGGGCGGGATTATGTCTATGCTATGAAAGCTCTTGTATCCACCCTTTTCCGTTTGATGTCTTTCCCTCACGATGGAATAATTGTGACTATTGATCAACTTTCATTCATCAGCCCTGACTGGGTTACCTCCCTAAGTGGTTCCTATATGCAGATAGTATCGCCCTCGCCGCATGTCAATTATGTGGCGTTGTCTCCCATGACCTCAACTTATGATGATTTAGATCCGGTAGTTGACATGGTGATCTCTTCGGTAGGGTTATTGGAGCTCGATCTCCTTACCCCTGTCACGACCCTCGACATGTGTTCCTTCCAGAGTGATTCTCTTCCATTCGGCGAAGATATCTTGGAAGCCATGACCGAGTTTTGTCCCTTGACATGGTACCCTTCCAGAGCATTATCCTCTTGGAAGTCATGATCCAGATGAAACCACGAGCATAGTTTCTCTTCTCTATGGCAAGATCGTTAAAAAATGAAATAGAGGCCCTGAGCATAGTTCTTTTCCTGTGTCAAGCTCGTTAAAAAATGAAACAGTCACCTCTCTTGAACCTTCTTTTCACCCACCCTTCTCCTTTTTCTCATCTACTAGAGAAATTGGTGACAACCTTAGAGCCGGTGAATGAATTGAATCTTGGAGGGCATGTCTCCATCCTTTGTTGATCATTCTGGAGTTAAGCCACTAGATTTCAAGCTGGGGGCATACCGATCTTAGTCTTTGTTCTTTCTCGTGCTCGTAAATACATGAGAATGCATCTGGGTAGACTTTTATCTCTTTTTCGGACCTGTATGGACACATGAAAAAGGAACCCCATGGAGTCACCTTTAAACTCTTTTCAGACTCTCTAAATATGAAAAGATCGTCGAGTGATCTTGCTTCCTTTCACACTCGTTAAAAGGTTCGAAAGGGCGTCTTTCGAGTGGTAGTTTATCTCTTTTTCGGCCTCGTGAGACTAACTGTACGAAAAATGAACTGAGAGAGTTCTCTTTTAAGTGTTTTTCCAGACTCTATAATCATGAAAAACCTTCAAGTTTTCTGTCTTTGGACTCGCTAAAACGAACATCGACAGGCCCGTACGGGACCGAACCCTTACTTCTTCCAGTTCGTTAAACAAAGGAAGAGGAACTTACCGAAGGTGAGTTATATTGAGCATGTGTTACCCTCCTCGAGCTTGTTAAATTAAAAATAGGTACTCATCTATCTGGATGGGGGACAATTTGAAAGAAGCAAGCCAAGTAGTCTCTTGAGAACATTATCAAGTAATTCTTAGAGTTACCCTTGAACATGACACTTTGTCTCTTGCACGCATTTTAATTCGCTGAACCTCTGCACTGAGCCAATCCTTTGAGTTTATTTCGCTCCTTTGGGTCACCTGACGTAAGTCACAACATCCACTGCATCATCAAGTTTTGGTCCATGTCATGTTTCTGTTGTCGTGCCTCAATGTTCAAGGGAAGTATTTGCCTCGAGAGTCAGCCATCAAAAATATATTGTCTCAATACCCGTGTCTGTCCATGTTCATTTGATCTACCAATTACATCTCTGTGTCTTTTTCGTGTCATTGATGGGGGATACATCAAAGCCCTCCTTCAACGAGTCTATTCCTGTCGACTTCAACACAGTATCCAGGAACTAGCCTCAAGAACTAGTTAGTACTTTGGGACCTGCATGCCTCAATGGAAAGCCTCCTCACGTCCGATAGTGGGTTTACATCATTGACCTCTGATCAGATGATTCCACGGATGTTCGACTCCATCTCATCCATTCACATTCGTTGGAATGTACTAGGGTACCTTGGGAATCATTGACATTAATGGTGATCTCCCTCGCGCTTGTTAACAGTTTACATCATTGACTGGTAATCA
>ML780537.1:295610-324853 GCA_009831015.1 Picea engelmannii | reverse complement strand
TAAGGAAAAAATGTGGTGTGATAAAGAGTTAGAGGAAAAAAGAAAATTAAGGTATTATAAAGATGTAATCAACCCTAATCTAGAAGATCAAAATTATCTATCTGTTTTACCAAGTGTAAAGAAAAAAATAAGCATTGCTAAGACAAGAACAAATTCTCATGAGCTCCATAGTAAAACTGGGTGTTGGTCAATTCCTAAAACACCATGGGATGAAAGAGTGTGTCACCTTTGTGACACTAAGAAGGTTGAAGATGAAAAACACTTTTTCTTAGATTGTCCAGCCTATACCTGGATATTAGATCTAATTTTCAAAATATTGATCACACTACCAACCTCCCTAACCTCTTAACTCAACAAAAGTATGGTGATCTTGGAAAGCTTCTCTTAATGCTTTTCGAGCACAAAAACAAAATTCTAAAGAATCACAAGTAATCACTTACCCTCTTAAGGTGTGATAGACCAATTAGGTTTTAGTGGACATTAATCATCATCATCATCATCATATAATAAATTTTTGCTTACATTTTTTTTTTATGCATAATTGTAATATATATATATAATGGTTTTGTAATTTATTTTAATTTAATTTATTAAAATTTTGTCGAAAATGGTATTATATGTTTTTCTAAATTAGTTTATATTAGTAATATTGTAATGTGTCCATCGGCTTAAGATTTATAAGGGGAAATTCCGCTAGCCTAATAAAGTTCCCTTGGGTTAAGGTGGAAAATGATCTAGGGAACATGATTCACCTAGGGAATTTTTATAAAAGTTAAAGTGGAGAAAAATGGGACATGGGTCCTAGGCTAATAAAAAGTCACTTTAAAATTTTATAGTGAGAAATCCACTAAAGTGATTTTTATTAAATAAAATAATAAAGGAGCAGGAAACGACTAAGTGAGTATTAAAAAGGGAAAATGAGGAGTCTCTCCTCATTCGATCAATTTTACAATTGAGAAAAAGAAAATTGGAGAGCTCTTGGAGAAAGAGACTAGGGTTTGGAAACCCTTCATTTGATTATTGGTTTCAGTGTTGCAACGATACACCCTAGATAGTCTTGGGATTAAATCACTCAGATTTCGACATTGTGCTACATTGCTAAGGAGAAAATCATTCTGAGAATCGATGTATTGAGTTTACAGAGATTTTTCTTAGTGGCTTCTCAGTGTTGGGAATTTTTTTGAGTAAAAGGGGTTGAAACATCAATGTTTTGGGTGCACCTGGGATTACAGAGCATGTCATTTATCTATTGGGCACATTTTTGTCTTTGTTCAAGCCAATATCTCACCTGGCAGGTCGTGTTGGTCATCTTTGGCTCATATTTAATTACATGAGACTGATATTTCTGCGTGGGGGAACAAAACAACAACAGATCGAAATCTGGAGGGGTCGACTTCATTTCTAGGTCATTGGCTCACTAATAGGGAGTCGTTTTGACTATGGAAAAGTCATTCCAGCCACGTGGACAAATTTATCATCAGTTGGGGTCGAGTGCCTTGCTCTTGGGCTATCAATCTTATTTATATTTATTGTTTTTGTATTGGAATAGTCATCTTCATCCATCAAACTTCTTTCCATTGTATGGACATCCTACAATGATTTTAAATCAGGTTCCCTTCATGTTGTTAATATTATGAACATATTTCTAATGTATTGCAGTCATGAATACAAATAAAACTTAGTGGAAGTATTAAGTTTTATGCTGTCATTTAGATTGGATAATTATAGGAATGCAGATTTGCTTGTGTTGTTGTATAATTTTTACCCTTTGTGCACCAAATAGCCAGTATAGTTTATCTTGTCAACTGTTTGATAAAAAGTGTGAACAAGCAAGAAAATAACAGTCCACTGTTAAGATTATTTTTGGTGCTATGAAGCCCAAGGATTATTGTTTTGCAAACTGTTTGTAAAATTTTTCCAATAAAAAATTTAAGAAAATTGCAAAAAAATTCTAGTGGGAATATTACATTGGTATTAGAGTATGTTCCTCGATAGTTGTGAGGTTTGGGGGGCAGCTTTGACTCAGATTTATAAGATTAGAAGATGAAAAGAACATAACTTACATGAGACATAGGGACAAAACACTAGAAAACCCTCCAGAACGTGAAGAGGAAGTGGTGTTGGGTGAAGAAGAAATAGAAAAGGAAGCACATTTAGGTTTAGATAAGGGGAAATGAACCATAGGGGACAAAGATGATTCTATAATTAGCATCCTATTTAATATTTTGAATGATTTGTCCAAGGGTCAAAAGTTGATGATGGATCTAATGGGACCAAACTAAAAAAAACTAGAGTGGTAAAAGGTGCTCTAATAATGGAGAAGGGAGTCATTCTCACACCACTATGTAAAGTCACCCTCACTTTTACACCAAGACATCCAGACCTACCATGCCACAATTCTTGGGTAGTGATGTGGCAAGATAGGGGATGTATGTAGAGAAAGATGAGCCCTATGGGCATATTTGGAGGAGTATAGAAGATTAGGGGATGATTTCCATTCATATGTCTTTTGCCGAGTTCTGCAAACTTAAAAGCATAAATTTTCCTAGAGGGGCTATGATGGCCATGAAAAAAACTTTAAGTTGTAGCGTACACTTGGGAAAGTTACCATCCTAAACTTTGACGGGACCTCCAAATGTTCTGCAAGATCTTGGGTGGAGAAGCTAGACAATTATTTCTAGCTCCATCAGATGACAGAGGCAGATGCCATTAAATTGGCTACATTACATTTGGATGGTGAGGCCAATGTGTGGTGGTACCATGGGTTGGTGACTTTGGTTCATATAGGAATAACGTCCTACCTTGACTTCACTCAGAGGCTCATTGAGTGATTTGATAGGAAATATTTAGAGCTTCATTTTAGAGAGTTGGAATAGCTCAAGCAGACAGGTAGCCCAAAGTACTTCATATCATAATTCCAAAGGCTTGTAGTGATGGCCACTAATATATTAGAGGCATGTATGATGATTTTGTTTGTTGAGGGGTTATTTGATCCCTTATGTGGTTGGGTCAAGGCTTATAATCCTTCCACCCTACAGGATGCAGTCAACAGAGCTAGGGACATGCAAGATGTTGTTCCTAAGATCAGGTTTCCTCCTAAACCAACCTTCCCCCAAAATACCAAGGAGGCCAAACCATTTCAGAAGGAGTGGTTTGGGAAACCAAAGTTGGATGAGGAGACCAGTAGAGAGATGAGAAATAAAAAGCTATGTTTCAGTTGTCAGGAGACTTGGGTACCAGGAAACAAGTGTTTAGGGAAGGACAAAGCAGGCAAGGCTCATTATATTGAGGTTTATTCTGATAGTAATAATGATGAGGAGGAAGATTAAGGGAAGGTACAAGAATAGGGACTCGAGGCATCAAGTGAGGAGACATCACGGGATAGGGATAAAATTCATGTTATTGCATCCATGTCAGGACTTCCTAAGTACCACAAATTTAGAGTTAGAGGGGTCCTGCAGGGACACATTGTTACAATATTAATTGATAGTGGGGAATCCCACAACTTTATCGATGCATCTATGGTGGATAGGAGAGAGATTTAGACAGAGTAGTTTGAGGAATTCATAGTGATCATACCTGATGGCTATCAGATGGAGTGTACTATATGGATCCCCAAGTTAAAAGTAACCATGGGGAATTATACGTTAACAGATGATTTCTTTGTGGTGGATGTACCAGACACCAATGTGGTACTCAAAGTTCAGTGGCTATAATCCATTGGGAAATACAATACTGATAAGAGGATGATGGAAATGGAATTCATGGGTCTAGATGGAAAAAAGGTAATTTTGCAGTCCATGCACCAATATCTGCCCAAGATAGTGTCATCTCACAGTATGGAGGCAGTGATGCGACATGGAGATTTAGTGATATGAAACCGGGGTGACATCGATATCGAAATTATTCTGGTTCTAGGCCACTTAATTAAGGTCATATTTACAATTGCGAATCTATTGAACTTGATTGCATCAAAGGTGAAAAGATGTATTTATGAAGGCTTGAATCCAAATTGAATATTAACTTGGTGAATTTGTTGCTAGTTTCATAATTTGTTACTTAATGAATTTAATAATCATAATTGCGGAAATAAAAACATGCATAAGAAAACATGAGACAAGAGATCACCGAGTTGTTAACGAAGTTCACCAGAACCTTATGGCTACGTCTCCAGGCTCATAAAATCCATGAACCGCTTCATTCTCTTCTTCAAATATACTCTCCTTTACAATGAAAAGGGTTGAATTCCCACAACATGTTGTAGTATCGAAGAGATGCTCTCATGCACAATGCAAAGAGATAGATTCTCACAAGCATGTGGCCATGTATCTCTTACAAAGAGATGATCTCCTCTGACAGTACAAGGCTAGATCTCTCACAATCATGTGTCAATGTCTCTTATACAAAGAGACGATCTCCTTTGACAAAGGTTGATCTCTCACAAGCACGTGGCATAAAAATGGACTCACTCATTAGCTCCATAAAGGGATCCATAAAGGATGATTCACCCAAAGGGGTATTTTTTCCCAAATATTACATGAGGAGTTTATATAGTTTCCTTAACTCCATAATTCAAAGAGACAAGATCCACAAATTTAGGATCAAATAACCACTCAAGGAAAAAAATGAGAAAGAATCTCAACCAACTCATGAGACCCTTAACTTCCTCCTTGAGACTAGGAAATCACTTGTAATAAAGTGAGGAAGAGTCCAAACCAACTCATGAGACCCTTAAATTCCTCCTTGAAACTAGGAAACTAATTCCCCCTTAAAATTAGGAAACTAATTTGTGAGTTAGATTCTCAAAACTAATTTCTCCTTTTACAATTAAATGAATAATATGTGAGATTCTCAAAATCACTTCAAAAATTAATCATTTTTCCAATGTGCATGACAAATACATGAGTTTCTCATACTCATTTTAAGTGTTAATCATTTTTACAATTTAATTAATTCATTCATGAGCATTACTTATTCTTTTCCACCTATTATCAAACCTTTTAATGATTTATCCCATGGTGTGAAAAGTAGTATTTTTCCATGTAGATATTCTCTTGGATCAAACCTCCCCACAAAAATCAATTTTGGTCCTCCAAAACTATAGAGAGGAACGATAACTTGAATATTCGCAACCCGCTTCTAGGAAGTGTCTTACAATCCATGATCCACTTCCCTGCTTCTTGATCTTCATAACAAATGTTTCTGAAAAGGCCACACATTTCTTCTCCTTCACCTTTGTACTTCAGAATGAGGATGTTTATGCCAACACTGGCACCAATGATTCATTGATCTGCATAACAAATGTCTCTGAAAGGTCGAACCCTTCTTCTCCTTCACCTTTGTACTTCAGGATGAAGATGTCGATGTCGAAACTTCCATCAATGAAAATCTGTAGCTGATAATACATGATCACAATTTCAAAGAAATACCATACTTTCCAGGAGTTTATAAACACTCATGGACAAGTTTACAAGGATTTCCAAACAAGCTTAGGAAAAACAATGCCTCTCACTCAATAGTGGCTACAAGACCCATTACAATGTTGCCAAAACAGGCTTAGGAAAAACAATGCCTCTCACTCAAAAGCGGCTACAAGACCCATTACAATGTTGCCAAAACAGGCCTAGGAAAAAAAATTCCTCTCACTCAATAGTGGCTACAAGATCCATTACAAAAGTTGTCAAAATAGACCTAGGAAAAAAAATGCCTCTCACTCAACAATGGCTACAAGACCCATTACAAAAGTTTCCAAAATAGGCATGGGAAAAAAAATTCCTCTCACTCAACAATATCTACAAGACCCATTACAATATTAGCAACAAGTCTTAAGAAAAAAAACTACCTCTCACTCCCATCAAGCAGCTACACAACATTTACAATGTTTCATGGCAACTTCCATTTTCAAGCCAAATGACAATTATATCAAATTTTAAGGCAACATTACCATTAAGGAAAATATCCCCAAATGTGCACTAGTGGTAAACTCTATGGCTTTTAAACCCCCCATTACAAACACATGCAACATAATACATAAGGAAAATGCCATCATCATCACACTCGTCTCCTAATTCTAAGATTTTTTACTGTAAGCCTAACTACTTTATGTCAAAGTGTCAAAATGGCCTCTTACTGCATCGTCTCGATTTGCATGCAACATTCAAAAAATGAATTTCCTGCAATAATTCAGATCTTGTTGCCCTGCTATAGCACTCAAAGATCACCAGAATCTGTAACATACATTCATCCTCTTGCAATTTTCAAAAAGAGGAAAAAACCATAAATGCATAAAAACTACATTGGTTTTCATACCAAGGGGCTTAATCAACATCTCAAATGTTGGCATATATAGCACCAACAAGTCTATCTCGTCATTCTACAACTTTTGACTGTAAACTCGACTTGTTTTGAAAAGTGAAACTATGCCTTGAAAAATGTTCCATGCATTAATGAAAAAAGTGGTCTTCTTCCATGAGCCCAAAAATTCATTGCTTGGATCCAAATTCTGATTATACTAATGGATTCATGGAAAAATATTGTGCAAAAATGTCTATAATTTCATGAAATTATGACATTGTCACTTATGGACCCCCTTGAGCTCTTTGTCTCGATTTGTGTGCCATGCATTAATGAAAAAAGTGGGATTCTTCCATGAGCCCTAAAAATATGCTACTCAGATCTAAATTCTAACTGCACAAGTGGATTCATGGTGAAAAATCATGCAAAAATGACTGTAATTTCATCCAGTTCTATCACTATGGCTTCTAGACCGCCTCGGGCTCTCTACCTCAAGATGCATGCCAAACAGATTGTACAACCTGCATTAAATGCTTTCATGGATCTTGAAATGCATGCTAGTCATATGATGACATCACTGCCATGTGTCGTGCTACAAGTGGGCCACGTGGCACCTCTTGGGGGTACCACGTGTCACTTTTCCATTGGGCCATTTGATAGCTCAAAAATTTCAAATTGGCATGCCATGTGGCAGCATCTCATACTTCCACATCAACATGATGACATCACCTACAATTTTTGTGCCATGTCGAATGTTGACGTCAGTGGCACATCACCCTGTATGGTATGTTGATTGTGTATACAACTGCCATGTCATCGACCTAGTGAACGCCACGTCAACCTGTGCAGATCTGCCACATAAGCAGCCCACTCAGTATCTATGTCAGTGCCATGTAAACTACCATGTCATCGATCCAATCAATGCCTGCATCAACACCACTCAACTGTTTGGTACACCACGTAAATGAACCAATCAATGCATGCATCAGTGCCATGTCATTGGTCCAGTCAATGCCACATCATCGGTCCAGTGAGCACCATGTCATCTTCCATGTCATGTTGACATCATCTACCATGTCATGACTATACTTCCTATTCAGACGCCACATCACTTCTGGTCTTCACGAGCTTGCTCTGTTGCGTCTTCCCAAAATACTTCTGGTGCCCTCCTGGCACATTATACATGTACTCAAGCCATCATCACTGTTGTACTTTCCATCAATGACAAGCATACGCTTCCTGTAAAACATGCCAACACATTTTATAGCTCAAAAATTCCAAATTGGCATGCCACGTGGTAGCCTCTCGTACTTCCACATCAACATGATGACATCACTTGTAAATTTTGTGCCATGTCGAATGTTGATGTCAGTGCCACATCACCCTCTATGGTCTACTGATTGTGCATACAACTGCCATGTCATTGACCTAGTGAATGCCACGTCAACCTGTGCAGATCTGCCACATAAGTAGCCCAATCAACATCTATGTTAGTGCCATGTAAACTACCATGTCATTGATCCAATCAGTGCCTTCATCAACACCACGTTAGCCTGTATGGATCTTCCATGTCAACTATTTGGTACACCACGTAAATGACCTAGTCAATGCATGCATCAATGCCATGTCATTGGTCTAGTCAACGCCACATCATCAATCCAATGAGCACCATGTCATCTTCCATGTAATGTTGAAATCATCTACCATGTCATGACTGTACTTCCTATTCAGATGCCACATCATGTCGATGTCATCAGGCTAGTCAGTGCCACATCAGTTGTATGGCCTGACACGTTAGCTTGTATGACATGCAACATCATCCGTACGGATGAGACATGGATTCCTCTCATTCTACCACATCAACATGTTGATGTCAACACTATATGGTCTGCCAACTCAACATGATGACATCATGTTGATGTAAGCACTATATGGGTTTCACCAGTTTCCCTTGTTTGTCGAAAACTTCAGATGGCTATATCTTTTGCATCAGGACTCCATTTGATGAGTGTTTTGCATCGTTGGAAATATCTTTTTGAGCTCTTCAACTTGGTGCATTTTTGTTAAATTCTGGGCACTTTTATTTTTGAGATTTTTTGGAGCCCCATGGCTCATTCGGGCTACCCATTTTCTATTTTTCTGGATTAATAGGCCTTCTTTTATCTGCATTCTCTACTTGGATGTTTTGGCTGATTTCTTCAAGCTCTTTGATGTTTTTCCCATCTTGTGTTCAACACTTGCAATCCCTGTCAATACTGCTCAGATACCACTTGATCTGAAACTGGGGTGACACTGATACCAAACTTATTCTGGTTCTAGGCCACACAATTAAGCTAATATTTACAATTGCAGATTATTTAACTTGATTGCATCAAAGGTTAAAATATGTATTTATGAAGGATTGAATCCAAATTGAATATTAACTTGGTGAATGTGTTGCTAGTCTCATAATCCATTACTTAATGCATTTAATAATCATAATTGTGGAAATAAAAACATGCATAAGAAAACATGAGACAAGAGATCACCAAGTTGTTAACGAAGTTCACCAGAACCTTTTGGATACATATTTGGGATCATAAAATACATGAACCTCTTCATTCTCTTATTCAAAGATACTCTTATTTAAAATGAAAAGGGTTGAATTCCCACATCAACAAGTGGCAATAGAATTCCCACAAAAGATGGTAGTATCGAAGATATGCTATCATGCACAATGTAAAGAACTAGATTCTCACAAGAATGTGGCCATGTCTCTCCTACAAAGAGACGATCTCCTATGACAGTACAGGGCTATATCTCTCACAATCATGTGGCAATGTCTCTCCTACAAAGAGACAATCTCCTCTGACAAATGATAATCTCTCACAAGCATGTGGCATAAAAATGGACTCTCTCATCAACTCCATAAAGGGATCCATAAAGTATGATTCCCCCAAAGGGGGTCTTTTTTCCCAAAGATTACATGAGGAGTTTATATAGTTTCCTTAACTCCATAATTCAAAGAGACAAGATCCACAAATTTAGGATCTAATAACCACACAAGTGTTGGATTACTGAGAGGGGGGGTGAATTAGTAATAGAGCAATTCAATCCTTTTTAACCACAACATGAAAGTGTTATATCAATGAAGAATTATCATCCAATAGTTGTAGAGTAAATAAACAATGAACAAATGAGCAATCATACACATACAAAGTACACCAATGTTTTTACGTGGAAACCCAAAGTCAAAGAAAACCACATAATGATTTTTATTATATGTCTTTAAGAATTACATTCATTGGAAGCACCAACTTCCTTTGTTTTCCATCTGCAACTAGAAGGAGGCTCCAACCCCCTAATTTATCAGGCTACAACCCGAGGGAAGCTCCAACTCCCCTATTCTCTGGCTACAACAAGAAGGAGGCTATGACCCCCTATGTTCTCTAGCTACAAATGGAAGGTGGATACAACCACCTGTCCTTGCCTCATCCAATCACCTTGATGTAGAAGTATAATGATGGAACCACTGTCACACTCTCTAAGATATACTGCTATAAATCTTTACCAATCAACATGCACCAAGCAACCTGTACCAATAACCTGAACCATGCATCAACCATTTATCAACTTGTAATCAACTTGTACCATAAACAAGTGCATCATCCATGCACCAACCTGTACCAAACAACCTATAATCAAACTGTACCATAAACAAGTGCATCAACCATGCACCAACATGTACCTCAACCTGTAATCAACCTGTACCATAAACAAGTGCATCAACCATGCACCAACATGTACCTCAACCTGTACCATGAACAAGTGCATCAACCATGCACCAAACCTGTACAAATAACATGTCACAACAACCTGTCCAAACAACCTATCACAACAACCTGTCTCATTAATGTTATCAACCAAATCATATCTACTTACCAAGATCAATCACCAAGACAAATCTCAAAGATGTGCATCAACCAAGCATAACACAACAACTCATAATCATCACCAAGATCAATATGTGCTTCTAATATTATACCAATACAAGTATGCTACATCATCCATAAACCATGTGTCAACAATACTACTAACAAGTGCCTCCAACCATGTACCAAGTATGTACCAATCATATATCAACTACTCATCAACTATGACTCATCAAGATGTACCAACATCATCAACTATACACCTCATGCATGTGCCAACTCATCAACTACTTGTCTCAACCATTTAACCAAAATGTACCTCAACGAAATGTACCTAAGGCCATTAGGTATGTTCTCATTCTAACCTTCTATAAGGTGAAGTTTGTTCCATTGAACAAAGGGGCCTTATTGGTTGAATTTCCTTCATGGCTTGACATGCGTAAACTCTAGGATCTACCCTTAGATAAAAGGGGTTGGCCCTGATACCAATTGTTGGACAACTGAGAGGGGGGGGGTGAATTAGTTGTTACCGTGCTTAAACAATTATGCTTATTTTAAACTCTTTACAGAGAACTCAATGACAATCATAATAATGCAAGGAAGTAAGCAATAGAACATTCAACATCATTCACACATATGAGATACACAGAGACAGATATTTCCTGAGGAAACCCATAAAGGGTAAAAACCTCTTCTTCTTTATATGATAAGTAATCTTTACATTCTGTATATTATCATACTTATGAGCACCAACTCATAATGAGGCTACAACCTCTGTTTTGAAAGCTGCTACTTGCTGAGAGAACCAACTCTCTGGATTCTCTAACACCCACTAGAAGGAAGCACTGAATCCCTGGTTTCTTTAGCACCCACTAGAAGGAAGCACCAACTCCCTGGTTTCTCTAGCACCCACTAGAAGGAAGCACCAACTTCCTAAGTGTTCCAAAACCAACTGGATGGAAGAACCAACTTCCACTCACATAGGCACCAACCTGTAAAACAGAGAACAACAGTTCTCCCTTGCACCACCCTACCACCCTGGTTTTTCTGGCTGCAACCAGATGGAAGCTTCAACTCCCTGTGTTCAACCACCCACTTGAACCTCTAAGGACAATAGTCCTCCCTAGCACCTCCCTACCACCCTGAAATATAAATGTTTTCTACTGAAACTTATTACAGTGATTCAATAGTTGCAATTGGATTACCAGGCTTATCTCTGTTCTGCTATGCTGCTCTGCTTTCCAGTATCAGTGTCTCTCTGTCTGCATCTTCTTACACTTTCTGATCTTCTATTTTTCTCTGCAAGAGCACCTCAACCTTCTTTTACTGTCTCAGTTATGCATCTATGTTCTTTGCTTTTGTTGCACTTTATGCTCTATGCGCCATATCCCATCTATGCACCATTCCTCTTCTGTGCATTTCATCTCCTGCACTCTGCCTCCTTCTACACACCTGAATCACTCTCAACAGCAACAATCATCTCTTCTTTGTTCTTCATTTTTATAGTCTCTATGCACCTTGTGCATGCTCTATGCACAATACATCTGCATGCTCTTCCCCCCACCATTGTTCTCCACATCGGGATATTCACTGCCACTCCACTTTGCCACCGCTTCACTTCCTTGAGCATCAACACACTCTCTTTGCTCTGCATATTCTCCTCATGTTGAGTCCTCTTCCAGATCATCATTGCAACTCTTCAGCTTCTTTGGCCGTTAAACCCATGTGTCCATCATCACTGGGTTTTATGTCGAGATTCCTTAGCCTGTCTAGCAGTCGAGACTCTTCGTCTTCTCTATCATAGTCGAGCTCATCCCCTCTATTGCAGTTACAGGCTTCAACGCTCTTCCATCTTTCAATCACCTCTATGAACAGTCTTCATTCCACTGGTAGATGCCTTGAGACTCTTCAGCTCCTCTGGCTATCACACTGAGGCCTCTTTGATTTTTCTGTGCAGAAACAATCAGTGGTTTCTGGAAGTTACACTGTGAACCTCTTGAGCCTTATGCCTTTGGCACCTTTCACCTTTCCTTTCACATGTGGCCTCATGCGGTGACCACACACCTGTTCAAAAGGTGCTTTCATGATTTGCATTTCGATAATTCCTGTTGTGAGGCATCTCAATTCTCCAAGTTGCGATCTCTGAAATGGAGATTAGCTTCGTGCTAGCTCCTCCCTTGAGCCTTCGTCGATGTGACCATAGGTTATGATCAGTGGCCAATTCTACACATGCATTTCATATTTCATGTTTCGGGGATTCTATGAAGGGTCATCTTGACTCTCCATGTCCCAAACTCTAAAATGGAGCTTGTCTCTTCGAGCTCTTCTCTAGATCTCTTCGACGATGTGACCACCGACGGTGACTAGGAGCTTATCCATAAATCACTTTCGCAATTTCACATTTTGACATTCCTATGATGAAGGGTCTCGACACTCCAAGTCACGATCATTGAAATGGAGCCTGGTTACACTAGCTCCTTCCTCCATCTTCCGCAGATGTAACCACTGACTGTGACCATAGCCTTATTCGAAACTGCATTTTGCAATTTCGCGTTTCATGAATTTGTTGCGAGTCACTCTGACTCTTCCAACTCCCGATCATGAAATGGTGCCTTGAAACTTGCAAGCTCCTTCCTTCACATGCCCACAGTTGTGACCAAGAGTTTATCCATAAAGTGCTTTCGCGATTTCGCATTTAGGCACTTCGACATTTTGACATTCCTGTGTTGAAGTGTTTCCACTCTCCAACTCTCGGTATCCGAAACCTACACCAAAAGTTGTTTTTCGCATTTGGGCATTCCGACATTTGGGAATTCCTGTGGTGAAGTGTTTTGGCACTCCAAATCCCAGTATCCGAAACCTGCACCAAAAGGTGTTTTTCGCATTTCGGCATTCCAACATTTCGACATTCCCGTGGTGAAGTGTTTCGACACTCCAACTCCCGGTATTCGAAACCTACACCAAAAGGTGTTTTTCGCATTTCGGCATTCCTGTGGTGAAGTGTTTCGACACTTGACTCCTCCAATTCCCGGTATCTGAAACTCCGAAATGGAGTTATTTCCCAGTCTGCGAAACTCTTTGTTGATGTGTCTGTTTCGTGATTTCAACGTTTCGCATTTTGCGACTTCAGGACTCCTGTGATGAAGAGTCTCGACTCTTGACTCCTCCAACTCCTAGTATCAAAAAATCTGAAATGGAGTTTAGCTTCTGATACCCGAAATGGGGTTTAGCTTCTGATCTTGCCATGCGATCATCGTTGTGTTGTTGGTCATGATCTTTGCCATCAATGACAAACACGCATACTCTGCACTCTTCATGCACCTTTGCACTATCTCTTCTAGTCTTCATGAGCTTGCTCTGTTGTGTCTTCCCAAAATACTTCTGGTGCCTGCCTGACACATTATACCTGTACTCAAGCCATCATCGCTGCTGTACTTGCCATCAATGAAAAGCATACGCTGCCTGTAAAACATGCCAACACATTTGATAGCTCAAAAATTCCAAATTGGCATGCCACGTGGTAGCCTCTCTTACTTCCACATCAACATGATGACATCACTTGCAAATTTTGTGCCATGTCGAATGTTGACCTCAATGCTACATCACCCTGTATGGTCTGCTGATTGTTGATACAACTGCCATGTCATCGACCTAGTGAACGCCATGTCAACCTGTGCAGATCTGCCACATAAGTGGCCCACTCAACATCTATGTTAGTTCCATGTAAACTACCATGTCATCGATCCAATCAGTGCCTTCATCAAAACCACGTTAGCCTGTATGGATCTTCCATGTCAACTGTTTGGTACACCATGTAAATGAACCAGTCAATGCATGCATCAGTGCCATGTCATTGGTCCAGTCAACGCCACATCATCGGTCCAGTGAGCACCATGTCATATTCCATGTCATGTTGAAATCATCTACCATTTCATGACTATACTTCCTATTCAGACGCCACATCATGTTGATGTCATTGGGCTAGTCAATGCCACATTAGTTGTATGGCCTGACATGTTAGCTTGTATGACATGCCATGTCATCCGTACAGATGACACATGGATTCCTCTCATTCTACCACATCAACATGTTGATGTCAACACTATATGGTCTACCAACTCAACATGATGACATCATGTTGATGTAAGCACTATATGGATTTCACTAGTTTCCCTTGTTTATCGAAAACTTCATATGGCTATATCTTTTGCATCAGGACTCCATTTGATGAGTGGTTTGCATCCTTGGAAATATATTTTCGAGCTCTTCAACCTGGTGCATTTTTGTTAAATTCTGGGCACTTTTAGTTTTGAGGTGTTTTGGAGCCCCATGGCTCATTCGGGCTACCCATTTTCTATTTTTCTGGATCAATAGGCCTTCTTTTATCTGCATTCTCTACTTGGATGTTTTGGCTGATTTCTTCAAGATCTTTGATGTTTTTCCCATCTTGTGTTCAACACTTGCAATCCCTGTCAATACTTCTCAGACACCACTTGATTTGAAACTGGGGTGACACTGATACCAAACTTATTCTGGTTCTAGGCCACACAATTAAGTTCATATTTACAATTGCGGATTATTTAACTTGATTGCATCAAAGGTTAAAAGATGTATTTATGAAGGCTTAAATCCAAATTGAATATTAACTTGGTGAATGTGTTGCTAGTCTCATAATCCATTACTTAATGCATTTAATAATCATAATTGTGGAAATAAAAACATGCATAAGAAAACATGAGACAAGAGAACACCAAGTTGTTAAATAAGTTCACCAGAACCTTTTGGATACATATTTGGGATCATAAAATACATGAACCTCTTCATTCTCTTATTCAAAGATACTCTCATTTAAAATGAAAAGGGTTGAATTCCCACATCAACAAGTGGCAATAGAATTCCCACAAAAGATGGTAGTATCGAAGAGACGCCATCATGCACAATGTAAAGAACTAGATTCTCACAAGAATGTGGCCATGTCTCTCCTACAAAGAGACGATCTCCTTCGATAGTATAGGGCTATATCTCTCACAATCATCTGGCAATGTCTCTCCTACAAAGAGACAATATCCTCTGACAAATGATAATCTCTCACAAGCATGTGGCATAAAAATGGACTCTCTCATCAACTCCATAAAGGGATCCATAAAGTATGATTCCCCAAAGGGGGTCTTTTTTCCCAAAGATTACATGAGGATTTTATATAGTTTCCTTAACTCCATAATTCAAAGATACAAGATCCACAAATTTAGGATCTAATAACCACTCAAGTGTTGGATTATTGAGAGGGGGGGGTGAATCATTAATAGAGCAATTCAATCCTTTTTAACCACAACATGAAAGTGTTATATCAATGAAACATTATCATCCAATAGTTGTAGAGTAAATAAACAATGAGCAAATGAGCAATCATACACATACAAAGTACACCAATGTTTTTACGTGGAAACCCAAAGTCGGAGAAAACCACATAATGATTTTTATTATATGTGTTTAAGAATTACATTCATTGGAAGTACCAACTTCCTTTGTTTTCCATTTGCAACTAGAAGGAGGCTCCAACCCCCTAATTTATCAGGCTACAACCTGAGGGAAGCTCCAACTCCCCAATTCTCTGGCTACAACCAGAAGGAGGCTACGACCCCCTATGTTCTCCGGCTACAAATGGATGGTGGATACAACCACCTGTCCTTGCCTCATCCAACTGCCATGATGTAGAAGTATAATGATGGAACCACTATCACACTATCACTCTGAGATATACTGCTATAAACCTGTACCAATCAACATGCACCAAAAAACCTGTACCAATAACCTGAACCATGCATCAACCATTTATCAACCTGTAATCAACTTGTACCATAAACAAGTGCATCAACCATGCACCAACCTATACCAAACAACCTATAATCAACCTATACCATAAAAAAGTGCATCAACCATGCACCAACATGTACCTCAACCTGTAATCAACCTGTACCATAAACAAGTGCATCAACCATGCACCAACATGTACCTCAACCTGTACCATGAACAAGTGCATCAACCATGCACCAAACCTGTACAAATAACATGTCACAACAACCTGTCCAAGCAACCTATCACAACAACCTGTCTCATCAATGTTATCAACCAAATCATATCTACTCACCAAGATCAATCACCAAGACAACTCTCAAAGATGTGCATCAACCAAGCATAACACAACAACTCATAATCATCACCACGATCAATATGTTCTTCTAATAGTATACCAATACAAGTATGCTAGATCATCCATAAACCATGTGTCAACAATACTACTAATAAGTGCCTCCAACTATGTGTCAACAATACTACTAACAAGTTCCTCCAACCATGTACCAAGTATGTACCAATCATATATCAACTACTCATCAACTATGACTCATCAATATGTACCAACATCATCAACTATACACCTCATGTATGTGCCAACTCATCAACTACTTGTCTCAACCATTTAACCAAAATGTACCTCAACGAAAAGTTCTCATCAATTTCATCATCCAAATTTGATTTGTAACTCTGTAATAGACCTAGTGTATATGATCACATACGTGCAAACCTTAACTTAACAACAAGAGACTATCATTTTCATCAAACTTTACTTTAGTCTCACATGACTAATTATGAATTAGTCAAAAACCCCAAATTGCAATAATCATAACTATGTACTTGTAATTAATAAAGATATGAAAATGGTACACAATTTTCTTCAGTGTCTTTTATGCAATTTATCTAGATTTCACTACTTGGAACCCCTCAGAAAAGGAGTTATAGAAAAAATGGCACACCTTGTTGAATTCTGTCTTATTCTAGAGAGCAAACTTGTAGAGCATGCCCCATAAGGAATATTTGTTGTATGGCTCTGAAAATTTTAGAAAGAATACTAAAAACTTTACTCTAACCAATACATTTGGTCTTACTAAATTTGGATCTGTTATGAAGAAGTTATGACGTTTTTCCCCAAAACACCTATTTTAGACTAGTTTCAGGACTAGCCACAAACCCTATTTTCCACGGCGTGTAACTCCAAAAATAAAATGACCCACAAGATGAAATTTGTATCACAGATACTTGGATATGTTTCCTTAATGGCCTCCCAATTTCACAATATGAATCATTCTAGAAAAACGTTATTGAGAAAATGGTGAGATGACCTGTAAATAACATACCTTAGAAAGCATCATCAAAAGAATTTATCCTCCCTTGAATTTCAACCTTCTTTACTTCACCTTCCCTTTGAAATTCAACATAGATATCCTTTGGTTACCTAAATCACCTGTATATATTCAATATGCTTAAGTTTAATTAAAATGAGAGAGCCTTGCCTCTTATTTATACTTTCATGTAGCTTCCTCAAGGGGTTACCTTTTAACCATCTTAACCTAGTTTCCTTATTTTAGGGTTAACCCACTTCTAATTTCTCTATTAACTTTATTATTTAAATAATTTATTTTGTATTCACTTTGACTTATAGTACACTCATCACTTCACTTTATTATTTACCTTCTAAAATCTCTTAAACCACTTTGACTACTTTGACCTTTTGGGGCTTATAGATGACTCATGAGGGTTCTCCAACTTCGCATGGCCATAAAACTCTAACCGTGAGGAGTTATGTGACGTTCCACATACCACTAGAAATGGAATGAGATTTACTATCCATATAGAATAGTCTTTCCTGAAAATATATCAAAACTCATACCATTATCCATCAAACAAACTTGGGTCCATTACCCAAACCTGGGTTCTCCAACTTCTCATGGCGATAAATTTCTAACCGTGAGGAGTTATGTGACGTTACACATACCACCAGAAATAAAATTCCATGTACTATACCTGTATAATATTATTACCTTCAAATATATTAAAACTCATACCATTATACATGAAACAACCTTGGGTCCATTACGTAAACCTTTGTGCTACCGAAATTCGCTACCAGAATTTCTCCAAGGGTTGAAATAAATCAATAAGTCTTGAAATAAATCTACAATATAAATCTCCAATGGTTGACATCAATGCCAACCAACAATCCATACCAACTATCTATCAACCTAAGCCAACTATCTGACAATATCCCCCTTTGGAATTGATGGCAACACCAACATTGATGGAAACACTTAGTCATGATAACATTCATTCTTATACTCCTTTGACATGAATGGAAAAGGGTATCTCCCTTTGGGGCTGATCCCCCTGACTGAACTCTCCTTGGGGATGATCCCCATGTCTACATGCCTTTGATTTTTCTTTGTGTTTATAAGCCTCTGATTACTCTTTCTCCCTTAATATGAAAAATATCTCCCCCTTTGACAAAGGGTATCACTCTGAAGTCATATCTCTCATTCTTACCTTGTGACAATCACTCCCCTTGGAAACATGCCTCTATGCTCTCTCTCCAAGCATTTACCTTTGCATATGATAAATATCTCCCCCTTTGTCATCAATGACAAAGATATATTTCCATCCAGGGTTGGTCCCTCTAACATAACTCTTCTTGAAACTAATCTCCCAACCTGAATTGTCCTATTTATGGTGCTTCCTCGTGTACATATAAGACATATAATATAAGCATTCAAAATAATTCATTTTTGGAGTATAAATTACTCTGAGTCTCTGACAAAGATACTCAAAGGCTTCTCTTGGAAGAGGTTTTGTAAAGATGTTTTCCACTTGTTATTTTGTGCCCACATATTCAACTCTAATGTTCTTCTCTGCAACTTATTCCTGTAGAAAGTGATACTTTATTGGAATGTTCTTCGTCTTGGAGTGCATCACTGGGTTCTTTGAGACACTGATGGCGCTTGTATTATCACAATAAATTGGAATGGTATCATCATACTCAACCTGTATATCTGTTAGAGTTTGTTTCATCCATAGAACCTGTGTACAACATGTTTTTGCTGCAATATACTCTACCTCAGTTGTAGTTAAGAATACTTATGATCGTTTATTTCTTAACCATGATACTAAACACTCACCCAAGTAGAAGGCTGATCCATTGGTGCTTTGTCAGTCATCAATGCAACCTGTCCAATCTGCATTTGTGTAGGCAATAAGTGATAGATCCTTTCTTTTTGGATACAATAATCCAAACTCTTATGTTCCTTTGAGATATCTGAAAATCCTCTTCACTGCTAATACATGTGATTCCTTTAGTGCGGCTTGAAATCGTGCCACCTATCCAACTGCCTGCATTACATTTGGTCTAGATGTTGTCACATATAGTAAGCTACCAATAATTGACCTATATTTCCTTTGGTTTGTAGACTTTGAATCATCATCTTTGTTCAACTTGCAACTGGTTTGCATATGAGTGGAAACTAGTTTGCAATATTCCATTCCAAACCTCTTTAACATTTCTCTGATATACTTAATTTGAGAAATAGAAATTCCTTGGTTTCTTTGACATATCTGAAGACCCAAAAAGAAGGATAGTTCTCCAAGTAATGGCATTTCAAATTTATTCTGCATATCCTTTGCAAATTTATGGCTTAATGTGTCATTAGAACTTCCAAAACAATATCATCAACATAAATTTCAATTAATAAAATACTACCTTGAGTTACCTTGATGTAGAGGTTGTTGTCCGTGCTTCCTTTCCATAGTTCGTAGGGAGTTTTTTCATTGTTGTTTCTGAGCATTACTCTGTTTTGAATGTGAACTACTGTATGCACTGCATGTGTCCAAAATATATCTGTCAATTTGGAATCCATTAGCATTGTTTGAGGCATTTCCTGTGTAATTATCATCCATTTGATAATTTTTGTTTGTCTCTGAACCACTCTTTGAACCAATATATGAATCCACGCTCTCGTCCACTATCATATATCTATCCAAACCTGCTAAGTGTTCTTATGGATCCATCTCTGTCCAAACTATCCAAGACTCTACTTGCGAAACTGTCCATAATGTTGACCCATTTATCAATATACTATCATGAAGTCTTGATTAATCAATCAAACTGTACTTCTGCTAACTGACTGATCTAAATCTGCCTTCTCAAACTCTGCAAGTTGCTCGAAGGATGGTTCTTTGGTATGTCACAACTATTTCATAGAATCCCCTTGTCTAATATTCATATTACGTGGGATTATCTAATCCAGATAGCTCAGAACAACTCCTTCTCTAATGTATATTCATCATCATCTTCATTGGTAGATTCATCATCATCTTCATTGGTAGATTCATTATCTCTCTGAGCTCTGACTTCTTTATTTCTGTCTGTGGATTCATCTTTCACTACAATGCCTGAAAGTACAATATCTTGAACCTGTGCCTTACTTACATGTCCTTCCTTTATTTTAGTTATTTTCCAAACCTTTCTGTATCTGACATCTTTTTTTTTCTCTGTAGAATTTTATTCATTTCATTTTATTGCCAATCTTGTGATCTGTAGTACCTGGTGTTTTTTCACATGTTCTCCTATTTTCTTTTCCATACTTTTTTATATATGATATCAATGTTCTCTTTCATGGAAGTATCTATTATGCTTCTACAATCACTGGCTGTGTGTCCATAGTTATGACATTTGTAACACTCAATGTTATGTGTGGTCACATAGGCACTTCTTGCTTGAACATTTCTTTTATAATCCCTACAATCTGCAACTTTATGTCCAAAATTAGTACAATAAAACCAATGACCATAAAATAAATTTGCATTCCTGGGAGTGAATGATCTTCTTTGTCGTGTAGTCCTTCTAAATTCTGCCTTCATTGATCATGATCATGATTGAAGCTTCTTTGTGGCTTGAACACATCTGGTATTCTTGAAGATGTATCTTCGATAGTTTTCTTATATTCTGGTTGACCATGATTCCTTCCTTTGAGTACTTCTACACAACTCTTTTTATTTTCTTCATCCTTCTTTTCTAGCAACCTAGAGTGCTTCTCTTCATTCTCTGTAACTGATGTGAATGTTTCTATCTCTTCAACGTTCTTTTTGAGCTTGACGATTTTACTTATGAATGTGACAACTTCTTCTTCAAGCTTCTCAACCTCTTCTTCTTTCTTTAATATCTGAGACTTCATGACTTATTCTGTTCTCTTCACTTCTTCAAGATGATTTTTTAATGTGATTATTTCTTCTTCAAGTACTTTCTCTTCTTGACCAAACTTTGACTCAAGTTGGTTTAGATCGTTAGTTCTTTCCTTAAGATGATCTTTCAATATCTTCTCTCTCATTTCTTCTTCTTCCTTATGTGTTTCTATGTTGGCTTCCAAACACTGCTTTTGATATTCAATATTTTCTTCGATCTTTATGGCTTCTTCTAGTTGAGTTCTTAAGTTCTCGATGACATGTTGGACTTCTTAAAAAATGTGAACACTTTCCTTTTGTTTCATCAATTATTTATTGAGTGACTTGTTTTCTTCTCTTAGTTCATCTAAATCACTAATCAATTATGCCTCATAATTGTGTTCTTTTTCAATTTGTTTTCTGTCTCATTTACTTCATCACATTCTATTTCAAGATGTTCACATTTTTCACAATTAAAGAAAAACAACATACCTCTGTTGATTATGTACTCTTCATCTTCTGAATCTGTTTGGCATGGTGAACATATTTCTTCTTGATCTGTACCTGCATCTTCTTTGACATTTTTTGAATCTGTGATGGGTGAAGAATATATTTCATGTAACTTATCCCAAATTTCTTTGGCTGATGAAGATTTACTAACATTTTCTCTTACTGGATTAGGTAATCCTTCCTAGATGAAATCCACTTCTATTTTGTTATTCTTCTTCAATTCCTTCTTGGCTGCAGTCTTTGCCCTTTTTGAATTATCATATCCTGTAACGACTGATAGCCAAATATAATTCCCATGTTCCTATAAAAATACTTTCGTCCTTATTCTCCACATCTCATACTTTAAACCATTCTGACCATTAAACAATGGTACTCCATTCTCAGAATAATCCATGATCTCCTTCCAGTGGTTAAACTATTTCCCAAAGGAACCTTCTCTGATACTAATTGTTGGATTACTGAGAGGGGGGGGGGTGAATTGTTAATAGATCATTTCAATCCTTTTTAACCACAATATGCAAGTGTTATGTCAATGTAGCATTATCATCCAATAGTTGTAGAGTAAATAAACAATGAACAAATGAGCAATCATACACATACATAGTACACCATTGTTTTTATGTTGAAACCCAAAGCGGGAGAAAACCAAAGAATAATTTTTCTTATATGTCTTTAAGAATTACATTCATTGGAAGCACCAAATTCCTTTGTTTTCTAGGTGCAACTGAAAGGAGGCTCCAACCCCCTGATTTCTTAGGTTACAACATGAAGAAAGCTCCAACTCCCCAATTCTTTGGCTACAACCAAAAGGAGGCTATGGCCCACTATGTTCTCCGTCTACAACTGGAAGGTGGCTACAACTACCTGCCCTTGCCTCGTCCAACCTCCCTGACATAGAAGTAGAATGATGGAACCACCGTCACACTATCACTGTGAGATATACTGCTATAAACCTGTACCAATCAACCTGCACCAAACAAAATATACTAATAAACTGAACCATGCATCAACCATTTATCAATCTGTAATCAACTTGTACCATAAACAAGTGCATCAACTATGCACCAACCTGTACCAAACAACCTGTAATCAACCTGTACCATAAACAAGTGCATCAACCATGCACCAACCTGTACCATGAACAAGTGCATCAACCATGCACCAAACCTGTACAAATAACATGTCACAACAACCTGTCCAAACAACCTATCACAACAACGTGTCTCATCAATCTCATCAACCAAATCAGATTTACTCACGAAGATCAATCTCCAAGACAAATCTCAAAGATGTGCATCAACCAAGCATAACACAACAACTCATAATCATCACTGAGATCAATATGTGCTTCTACTAATATACCAATACAAGTATGCTACATCATCCATAAACCATCTATCAACAATACTACTAACAAGTGCCTCCAACCATGTACCAAGTATGTACCGATCATATATAACCTACTCATCAACTATGACTCATCAAGATGTACCAACATCATCATCTATACACCTCATGTATGTGCCAACTCATCAACGACTTGTCTCAACCATGTACCCAACATGTACCTCAACCAAAATCTCTCATCAATTTCATCATCCAAATCTGATTTGTAAATCTATAATAGACCTGGTGTATATGATCACATGCGTGCAAACCTTCCTTAACTTTAACAACAAGAGACTAGCATTTTCATCAAACTTTACTTTAGTCTCACTTAACTAATTTTGGATTAGTCAAAAACCCTAAATTGCAATAATCATAACTATGTACTTGTAATTAATAAATATTTGAAAATGGTACACAATGTTCTTCAATGTCTTTTGTGTAATTCCTCTAGATTTCACTACTTGGAACCTCTCAGAAAAGGAGTTATAGCAAAAATGGCATACCTTGTTGAATTATGTCTTATTCTAGAGAGAGAACTTGTAGAGCATGCACTACATAAAATGTTTGTTGTATGGCTCTGCCAATTGTACATAGAATACCAAAAAATTTACTCTAACCAATACATTTTGTCTTGTTGAATTTGGATCTTTTATGAATAAGTTATGACGTTTTAACCCGAAACACATGTTTTAGACTAGTTTCAGGACTAGCCATAAACCCTATTTTCCACGGTGTGTAACTCCAAAAATACAACGACCCACAAGGTGAAATTTGTATCACAACTACTTGGATATGTTTCCTCAATGGCCTCCCAATTTCACGGTTTGAATCATTCTAGGAAAAAAATTATTTCGAAAATGGTGAGATGACTTGTAAATAACATACCTTAGAAAGTAACGTCAAAAGAATTTATCCTCCCTTGAATTTCGGCCTTCTTTACTTCACCTTCCCTCTGAAATTTGGCTTAGATATCCTTTGGTTACCTCAATCACCTGTATATATTCAATATGCTCAAGTGTAATTAAAATGAGAGAGCCTTGCCTCTTATTTATACTTTCATGTAGCTTCCTCAAGGGGTTACCTTTTAACTATCTTAACCCACTTTCCTTATTTTAGGGTTAACCCACTTCTAATTTCTCTATTAACTTTATTATTTCAATAATTTATTTTTTATTCTCTGTGACTTATAGTACACTCATCACTTCACTTTGTTATTTACCTTCTAAAATATCTTAAACCATTTTGACTACTTTGACCTTTTGAGGCTTCTAGATGACTCATGAGGGTTCTCCAACTTCACATGGCCATAACTCTTTAACCGTTTGGAGTTATGTGACGTTCCACATACCACTAGAAATTTCATGACATGGAATATCCATATAGAATAGTCTTGCCTACAAATATATCAAAACTCATACCATTATCCATCAAACAAACTTGGGTCCTTTACCCAAATCTGGGTTCTCCAACTTCTCATGGACATAAATATCTAACCGTGAGGAGTTATGTGACATTCCACATACCACCAAAAATGGAATGCCATGTACTATCCCTCTAGAATAGTCTTACCTTAAAACATATTAAAAATCATAGCATTATATATGAAACAACATTGGGTCCATTACCCAAAAATTTGTGCTACCAGAATTCGCTACCAGACTTTCTCCAAGGGTTGACATCAATCAATAAGGGTTGAAATCAATCTACAATATAAGTATCCAATGGTTGAAATCAATTACAACCAAAAATCCATTCCAACTTTCCATAAACCTAAGCCAACTGTCTGACATCAAGGACAGAAATGAGAAAGCATCTCAACCAACTCATGAGACCCTTAACTTTCTCCTTGAGACTAGGAAATTGCTTGTAATAAAGTGAGGAAGAGTCCAAACCAACTCATGAGACCCTTAACTTCCTCCTTGAGACTAGGAAACTAATTCCCCCTTAAAATTAGGAAACTAATTTGTGAGTTGGATTCTCAAAACTAATTTCCCTTTTTATAATTAAATGAATAATACATTAGATTCTCAAACTCGCTTCAAGAATTAATAAATTTTCCAATGTGCTTGACTAATACATGAGTTTCTCTTACTCATTTTAAGTATTGATGATTTTTACAATTTAATTAATTCATTCATGAGCATTATTTATTCTTTTCCACCTATTATCAAACTTTTTATTGATTTATCCCATGGTGTGTAAAGTAATAATTTTGCATGCGGAAATCCTCCTGGATCATTTAGACTAGGAAATTTTTGATAGTGAGCCTCTCGATCATCCTCGAAAACATCCAAATGATATTCAAGTATTACTTATTAAATGCAAAAATGTTCTTGGTGATATTCCTCTGGGCATACCTCCAGATAGAGGATTTGAGCACGTTATAGAATTAGAAGAAGGGGTTCAAGCAGTCATAAACAATCCTTACTATCATCCCAAGATGTACAAAGATGAGATCGAGAAAAAAATTAGGGAGTTGTTGAAGATGGGTTGAGCTACAATGAGTTCATCATCAAAAGGGAAGTGCATTAGCAGAGGAGGGTTTAGCTATAATGATCGTTGGATCATCTACAAGATTCAATCCGAGTCATTGGATAAAATCCACAGAGTAGAGGAGGAGAAGCTATAGGAGTCGTCATTCTCGACGAGAGAGAAAATATGGACTAGTAGATCTGAGTCCAGCTGAAGGATGAGCGTGTAAGAGGAGGATAGATATCATTCATCGGATCTAGGTGTGAGCTACAATAGTTGTCCGATCGGGAGGTAAGTAACAAGGTATTTAACCATTAGTATCCTTCGGACTTCATAATTCTGTGGGTTTTCTATATTTAGGTGCAGAGGAGATGGGTCTCCTGAAGTTCTGGAGTCTGAAATAAATCGGGATCATCCATTTAACAAGGAAACGTGTCAATGGATCGTGCATATTTGGGGGATCGACAGTTCGAAATACTAGAGGTGCAAAGTACAAGGGACTCCCGAAGCTCCGAAGAGATGGAGTCCATCTGAACCGTCCATCTGAGGACAAGTGTCAGTAGATCCAGGAGTCCAAAGGTACAATACTCTGGAGGAAACATGTCAAGGTGAGCCAAGAACTCCTGAAGAGCCGAGAGCCAGAGTGAATCTCAACTGTCCATTGGAAAGTACACGTGGAGAGTGGATCTCAACTCCATTAGTTCAGGGTTTAGAGGATTTAAGTTTCGTTGGGGCAAGAATACCCAGAGGCCCGAAGGCTGAAGTTCATTCGAGCCATCGAAAGCAGTGGACACGTGGAAGGTGATTGGACCCTCCATTAGTTCGGAGGTTCGGGGGAACAATAAGCTGGAGAAAATAGGACTCCCGAAGCCTGTAGTCCCGAAGCCATCTGGGCCATCCATTTGGAAAGACACGTGGAAAAAGATTAGAAGATTTGAAGGGAAGTTCATTAGCGGAGGAGGGTTGAGCTACAATGACCGTTGGATCATCTACAAGATTCAATCTGAGCTATTGGATAAAATCCATAGAGTAGAGGAGGAGAAGCTATAGGAGCCGTCGATCTCGACGGGAGAGAAAATATGGACCAATAGATCTGAGTCCAGCTGAAGGAGGAGCATGTTAGAGGAGGATAGATATCAGTCATTGGATCTAGGTGCGAGCTACAATAGTTGTCCGATCGGGAGGTAAGTAACAAGGTATTTAACCATCAGTATCCTTTGGACTTCATAATTCTGTGGGTTTTCTATATTTAGGTGCAGAGGAGACGGGTCTCCCGAAGTTCTGGAGTCTGAAATCAATCGAGATCATCCATTTAACAAGGACACGTGTCAATGGATCGTGCGTATTTGGGGGATCGACAATTCAAAAGAGTAGAGGTGCAAAGTACAAGGGACTCCCGAAGCTCCGAAGAGCCGGAGTCCATCTAAACCGTCCATCTGAGGACAAGTGTTAGTAGATCCAGGAGTCCAAAGGTACAATACTCTGGAGGAAACATGTCAAGGTGATCCAAGAACTCCTAAAGAGCCGGGAGCCAGAGTGAATCTCGACCGTCCATTGGACAGTACACGTGGAGAGTGGATCTCAACTCCATTAGTTCAGGGTTTAGAGGATTTAAGTTTCGTTGGGGCGAGAATAACCAGAGGCCCGAAGGCTGAAGTTCATCAGATCCATCCAAAGCAGTGGACACGTGGAAGGTGATTGGACCCTCCATTAGTTTGGAGGTTCGGGGGAACAATAAGATGGAGCAAATAGGACTCCTGAAGCCTGTAGTCCCGAAGTCATCTGGGCCATCCATTTGGAAAGACACATGGCAGAAGATTAGAAGGTCTGGAGGATAAATACTCCGGAAGAATAATGAGTAGAGGAGGTCGATCTCTTCAGAGTCCGAAATTCTAGAGTAGATCTGGACCGTTGATTCCAGGAGGGTACATGGCATCAGATTAGAAGGTCTGGAGGTTTAACATTTTGGGATATTTGCGGCATATAGTTGCAGAATCCACTGAAGCCAGAGGTCCGAAGTGTTGTGGACCGTTGATCACAGGAGGACAGGTGGGAGAAAATTCAGACATCTAGAGGTCAGACACTCCAAAAGAAGCTTGGAGCAGCATTGATAGAGACTCCCGAAGGCCGGAGTCAATCCCAACCATATGTTGGGGAGGATGCATTGTACAATATCCCGCTGTATGGGGATTTGACACTTCGGCGAAATCAAAGCATTGTGCAGACGAGGAGAAAATCATCGAAGTCATCCTAGCCGTCGATCCAGGAGGGGACACGTGGAGGCAGGAGATCCTATTCAACGTTTCAACATCAGGAGATATAAGGCGTTGTGTTGTTTGACGACCAACGAAAATCACCAAATCCCGAAGGGATTGATCTGGACCGTCCATTTGGGAAGAGATTGCGGATCTTTGATTGAAACTCAACATAAAGTGATTTTCAATGATCTGGGAGAATTGTAGAAAAGGGCGTTGCAAGAAAATCGTTGAAGGCCGGAAACACAATCTGAACCATCAATCCGGTGGAAGAATAGGAACTATCTGATCTTCCCCTTGTTTTGGTGATTGGAATTTCACGAATGTTGTATGTACATTGGGTGTGGTTGAAAATCGTCGAAGCCTGAAACAAGATATGAGTCATTGATCCGAAGAGAGAGGAGAGTCGTTCGATTTTCCTTTTCAGTAATTGACACTTTGTAGAAGTTGTGTGTATTAGATGCGTTCGGAAGTCATCGAACGTCGAAGCCTGAATTAGCGCTTGGTGGCTTGTTGCTCGGTCACAACCCTCGGTCATATGCTATTTCGGCCAGAGGAAAGGGGCTAAGGCCAAATTTGATTTTTAGTAGAAGAGGGCTTGGAGAAAATCGTCAAAGGACTGAAATGGTGCGCTGTTGACTAGCACTTGGTCATAGCCTTTGGCCATGTGAGGAGTTGGCCCGATGAAGAGAGATAGGGGCCCAAAACAATTTAAAAGGAGAAAGGGGGGGCTTAGGTAGAGCTTGCGGGTTCAACGTATGAACCTGCACATGAAAATTAAGGACCTGTTAACATTAACAAGGGGTTCAACAGAGCCCAGAAAGCTAATTTAGCTCCCGATTAGAATGATCCTTGACCAAGAGGTCGAGCAGATCCCGGGTGAGGGAGGGGGTCTACATCACCTTTGTGCACCAAATAGCGAGTATAGTTTATCTTCTCAAATTGTTTGATGAAAATTGTGAACAAGAAAGAAAATAAAAATCCACTATTTAGATTATTTTTGGTGTGTGAAACCAAAGGATTATTGGTCTGCAAATTGTTTGTAAAATTGTGCTAATAAAAAATTTAAGAAAATTTGAAAAAAAATCTAATAGAAATATTTCATATATGTTGCAATCTAAAAATTTCATTAATTTCATTCATTTATTTTGATATTTGATGAATATTATTATAGTTTATAAAATTTTCCAAAAAAAATTATATATAATTTTTATGCATAATTGTTATATATATATATATATATATATATATATATATATATATATATTATTAAAATTTTGTTGAAGATGGTATTATATGTGTTTCTAAATTAGTTTATATTAGTTATATGTTGCAATCTAAAAATTTCATTATTTTTTTTTTTTTTTTT